>VYXC01013400.1:2422-40771 GCA_013397175.1 Platysteira castanea | reverse complement strand
AAAAAAAAAAAAACCCACAAAAAACTAAAACAAAAACAAAACCCCAAACACATTTTCTTCTGCTGCTTTTTTGCCTTTTTTTTCCCCTAAAAATGAGATAGGAGTTTCACCCTGGCTGTCAGGCATCAAGGTGAGGCAGTGCCCCATCCCAAACACAGCTATTTGATAAAGCATATTGTTTGGGGTTTTTTAAAATCCGTGGAAATATCCCCCAGGAGCACTTACGTATTTCTGTGAAGGGGACACACACATTTGTTGGGGCATTTTATTAAGCTTCTTTATAAAAGGTGGTGGAGCAAGACATGTCAGTATTTGTACAGGATGGTACGTGCCTAGGATTCATAAAGGAATCGTGTGAGCTGCGAGGTTGGCCCCTGGTCAAAAAAAGAGCTCTCCACAAGTCAGAATCTGGCATCTGCATCCACACATGATCTGTACGTCATGGGAGGCTGTGGGAGAAGCAGGGAGGCAGAGACAGATGGCAAAAAGCCCCGAGGGAACCAGCACTGGTTTCTCTCTCCCCTGTTGAGGTCGAGGAAAAGGACAAAAGCTCTGCCTCCCACATCCATGCCTTGGACTGAAGCCAAACAGCAAATCTGCTTTTTCTTTTCTTTTCTTTCTTTTCTTTCTTTCTTTCTTTTTTTTTTTTTTTTAAGGAGATGCATTTGTGGGAGATGTAGAAGACAAGATTTTTTTTTCACTGACTGGTATCTTGACCTTTTTTTTTAAGGAAAAATATGTTGAGCATGGTCTTCAATTTAGTGAGTGTTGATACTATATTTAATGAAAAACATTTTAGAGAGAGAAAACGGTCTCAACTCCTCCCATGTGAAATCTGCAATTAGCAGAATGTAGTTTATTTTTTCTCTAGCATTTGCAACATGGTATCTTTACCTGCTACATATCGCTAGAAGCGCAGAAATCCACTGGCAGTTACATTTTACTTTATTTCCAGACATCCAGAGGAAGGAAACTGAGCCGTCACTGTGCTGGATCATGTACAGGTAATTATTGCTGCTTGAGGCTGGCAACAATTACAGAGGACAAGAACAGCTCTGCCTGTAGGTAGGAAGGGATTGAACAAGCCATGGAAGCAGGTAGCATCTAAATAGCATGCCATTTACCCATATCACAGCTAGATTTGGCTCCCAAGCCAAATCTTGTTAAACCCTTGCAAAATCCAAAAATATCCTTTTGCCTTGTCTGATGCAATTCTTTTCTGCTTTGCTTGCTTGTCTTGCCTCTCCACACCCATCCAGTATGCCATTGCTGAGAAAACCTCCCTCATAAAACCTCTTCTTACCCTCTCCATAGATGAAGGTCTCTGTGAGCTTGTCTTTAAATTTGGGCTACAGAACGATCGTCTGTCTCACATGTTGGCTTCACCATGTCCTACTTTCTTCCCTCTTTTGCTCTTCAGTTTTGCTTGACCTGTTCTTGCTGGGTCACAGCCTCATGTCTTCTGCACCCAGCAGTCATTCTTCAGATCCAAATACCTTTCTCCCAGCATCTTTTAATTCAGTCCTTCCTGCCTCCCCTTTTAGTAGTGATGCTGCTGACTGAATCAGTTGCTCTGCACAGCAGCAGGGAAGAGGAACGAGATGAAAACCCTAGTGGGCAAGCAGGGAGCTTCACCCACACACTTCTGTTCTGTTCAGCATTTCCTAACCTTGCTGGCAAGGCACAAATAGCAGTATTGAAGGGGTTTTTCCTTATATCAAAAAACTAGGAGAGATTCTGAGAAAAGGATGTAGTAATGGTTGCTGCTCACCTTGTGTGGTGATTTCCACCACAGGACTGCCACATGATTGTAGCAAACCCATCAGCTGCACTGAAAACCCACTGTTAAGATAACCTTGGAACCTCTTTTACTGGGTATGTTACTTCGCTGGTAACTTTCATGATTCCTAGAACAATAATCCTTGATTGTGAGATTGCCCAGGTTGCATCTGCTACTGCCCTGTTTCTCAGTGTTGTCATCACCTGTGTTTTGCACTGGATTGCCGCTCTCTGTCAGCAGCTGCAGTCTGGGTAGCAACTTCACTATGTCTGAAAGGATCTTACCCAGAGGGTGAAGTATCAGGTAGCTGGATTTATTCCTTGGGAACTTATATACCAGCACACTCCCCTCATTCTTCATTTAAATTCAGGTGGAATAACTCTGGCCACATCAACTGCTGGTAGGACTACAAGGCACACTATTTCCAGCTGAAAGAGCTAAGGAGAGGTAGACAAGTTCTTAAAGGGAAGATGATGGCTCACTAAGTTTAGTAATGAACTGGGAAAAGACACATACCAATTACTGATCTTAACAAATTCTATTGCACCCAGAAAATCAGTCATGCAGAAACCTTTGCCTTGCAGCAAAGCCTTAGAACAGGAGCAACACTTCAATTCTTCGTGAGTACATGGCATTTACTTTCTTAGCAGCATCTCTCAGGTCTAACCTTCTGCAATTGAGCTGGCTCCTGGCACCAAGGACAGCTAAAGAACCCTTCATACTCACTACATGCCTACAGGAACTTGAAACAGGCTCTTGAATGACTCACACTTTTCTGACACTCCAGAAATAATTCTGGCTAGCCCTGTGGAGGAGACCTGTCCCTACACACATTGAGATATATGGAAAGTGCTTGCACGGATGTTACACCAGCTACCGTCCAGTTTTCACCAGGTGAGATGCACCTCAGAGCTTGTCAGCTCTGACTGATCAATGATTCCTTTTCCTTTCCATAGAAAAATGGTAGGAAAGAAGCATATTATGTGTTTCCTGGCACAAGACAGGGTGGTGCATTTCAACTCCTCAGTTTTAACTGATGTCAGTACCTACTGAAAAACAAATTGCCTGTTGTTGGCACAATATCCCAGATCGCAAGGATCCAGTTCATCACCCTGGAAAAGTTCACAGCAGCCTCTGTCTTTTCATGCTAAGATGCTCTCAGTTCAGAATCCAGGTGCTGGCTGGTCCACATCATTAGGATACAGACGGTCTCATCTTTTGTACACTCCCAGTACTTGCTTTGCCAGTAGAGAAGGATAACATCAGGCATACAGACCTAGCAGTGGCTGGTTGGTTGGTTTTCTCTCCTTAATTTAGCATGGGTTTTAAAATTCCTAATAGCTGATGAAGATAGTACTAGAGAATATTATTGCAATCAAGACCAGATTCTAGCAAAAGGAAATCCAAGTACCAGCTTAATATCATGACAGCCTGCAGTATCATCAGGGCTGAAATGAACAATATGCAGAGAAAAACAAGCGTCTCAAAATGTGCAGAAACCAAAGCAGGATGTAAGGAAATTACTTAAGAGCATTGGATTTCATGTAGAAATCGGAGTTGCGGTATTCAATCTAAAAGCTACAGTCTGGAGACGCTCTTCAAATATATAAAACATGTTGCAAGGAGAATGGGAAAAAGCTCTCCTGTATGCCCACAGCTAAGATGAAAAAGGTCAAGATCCGGCATGGTATATTTCATCTTTTCCTACTATCTACCTTAATACTAATAATACCAAAACCTACAAGAACTTGGAGAGGAAGGATAATCTTTAATAATTTATTTCAGAGCAGACAAAGTCTGTTCTGCCACATACAGTTGAGATGCAGGTGATGGTGCCACACTCTGGAAAAAAACCACCAAGATAAGCTTTTGCATTCCATTAAAGGATTTCTAATACCACTTTTTTTCAGAAACCTTCCAACTGAATATTGAACTTCGGAATATGTAATCAAAACTGCTTTTTGGCTAATCGTTTTTGCTACCTATTGTTCCTGTTGTTAGATTTGCAAAGCTTACCAATTTTACAGCATCCAAAAGCTGGTTTGACAATTGTGTCACATAAAAGGAAAGAATAGAGCAGATTTTTCTTCCTGCTACTTACTTTAAAACTGCTAATGGCTCCTGAAAACTCAAGAGTTCTACTCCAGTCTGTATGCAGATATTAACCTTAAGTGTCCCAGTGAAGTTGAAAAAGGTATGTATTTAAAAAATGTTTCTATTTTGAATGTAGATTCCTTTAGTAACTACAAGTCTGTTTCCCTAATTTCCAGATTATGTGGAAGTTATTACTGCATGGTTAGACCTAGGTCACTGTACAAATAGCAGGTCATTAACAGAAGGGCCATCAGGGCCTTTGGGGCAGCAGCCTGAGTTGTGCCTGGGTTAAGACTGTGCCAGGACAGGGAGAACAGCTCGACCAATGCTTGCAGCACGTGTGCCCAGACAGGTGGGCAGCAGAGGCTGCAGCTCACAGGCACTGTACAATGCAGACTCCGGCTGTGAGTGCTGTGCCAGCCTCCATCAAACCCGTGCTCCTGGAGTGCAACTTTAATTGACCTGACCCTTTCCTCAGAGCTGCAGCATCAGGCTCCCTGTCACAGGCTGAACAGGAACTGTGGTTGAGTGGAAACACATGGCATCTTTCTTCCTTAAAGAAAATCGTAATTGATCGCAGTCTTGTATTTTATCATCTTATTGACACATCTTGTGTTACAACTGCATGTGCTGCCTCCCCTGGGAAAAGGCAGCACGACAGCATTCCAAATCCCAGGGCTAATCTTTGGGCCCCTTGCTGCACAGTTTGATCCGGCACCTTCACAGCACAGCAACAACGTGAATGCTTTTGCCTTTGGGCATCTGTTAGTACCCAGCCTCTGCAACAGATGTACCACCACCACCCACCACCCGAGAAAGCTGGCACGCTGGGCAGGGAGGCTGCTTGAGCAGGCACGCAGGAGCACTTTCCATCCACTGCAGCCCAAGAGAATGAAAGGTAAGTATTTTTCCTGCACTCAAGAGCTTGTGGCTGTAATTTTCAATTAGGTTCATGAACACTTTATCTGCAAAAGAAGAGATGGCCTCGTTTCCTTTTAGCCAGTTATAAGAACATTTCCTCCAGGGAAGCTGAATCCCTTCTTTACCTCAGGGGACTAAAACTCACTTCTCTGTGTTTGAAGAAAGTAGCTTAGGTTCCAGATACACCGCAAGCACACTGCTGCATCGTAATTGGCAAGGCCTCTGGGGGCATTTTTAGTTCCTAAGAAAGATATAGTAAGCATGTTTTTCTGAATCCCTCTTCACAATGCTGCTTGTCTTGCATTCACAGTGGTGTGGCAAAGCTGCAGCTCAACCTTCTGTATTATTATTTTTAAGTAAATTCTGAAATAATCTTGAAGGGTAACTCAAACTGAGGTGCATCTGGGAAGCTACTTTTTAAAGGAAGTACTCTCAATTCTTTCACTGATGCCTAAAACAGCTGTACTCAGTATACACTTGAAATTGAAAATGATGAAGCACATTTAAAGGCAAAACTGAAATTACTACAAATCACTATGGGTGTACGGTGGTGCCATCCCAAACCATCCAACCAACTACAATATACCCACTTTAGTAGGAATATTTACAACCTATAAGCTGGGAGTTGTTTCTGATCTGACATTATTTCAAACTGCAGCTGGTCAGGCAAATGTCCCTACATGCCCCTCTTGACTGAAGAGGAACAAACCTGACGGATTTGCCCCTGCACAACTTTATTGATTTTCAAAGAAAAGATGCACAGGAAAGTCTAAATGTATTTATAGCATGTATCCTTTAAGATAATGATTATCACTCTGACCCTTTTTTCCGACGAGCACATGGCTAACATCATGCTGAGCAATGCCTGTTACAGGTAAGCAAGTCACAGTAGCAGAGGAAAACATTGCTAATAAGAGAACCTACCAAGTATTAAACACTCATTTTCACAGAAGGAATAAAGTGCATATTCACAGTTCCGTTCTTTTAGCTGTAGAAGAAAATATTGACCTTTCTGGTTAAAATCTGATGCAAATTTTCCCCTTAAAAAAAAAAAGTTCAGAGTTGACACTGTCACACAAAAACTGACACTTCAAGGTTATGAACAAACTAAGTTTAATCTAAACCTAGTTTACAATTGCATCAGATGAAGAACAGTTGCAGTCTTTCCAGTCAACAAATGCAGCAGAAGCTATGTCTGTGTCAGCAAGTTATTCAGTATCATAGGAGTGAATCCACAGAATTGAACAGCTGATGAAACTTCTATACCTACAGTATTTACAGTCTGGAAACGTGAAGGCCCAGTTTTGTCTGAAGCTCCAGACATCCTCAACACATAGGTAGGTGGTTTCAAGCTGCCTGAAAGAAACCACGGCTATGGACTCAGGTCACCATTCAGAGCTGGAGGGCACCTGGTGCACACTCAGAGCCCAGATCCCAGTTCTGAGTTCTCCAAAAGGAAGTGAACTTAAGAGCACCAAAACAGCTGCGACAGCCAAACCAGTCTGTGGAAAGTGGGGATAACAGAGGGATTTCCAAACTGCACAATCTACATTGCTGCCTTAGATGCAGCTGGAGCCATCCCCAAAGAGAACATGTCTCTCAGGATGTTCAGCCTCACACACTGCTTTTGACCTCGGCTGAGTGACCATTTGCTAGTGAACTGCGTTGCAGTGTTCCCAGTGGAACCAGACGGCAGAATTGCTGTCAGCATGTAGCACTGTAAGCAGCAGTAGCCATGTAATCAAAATTACAATGATTTTAAAGTTTCATTCTACCCACAGCATGAATTTTAAGACAGACGTACAAAAAGAGGCTACTCAGGAGAACCTGAAAGCAGAATTGCCACTCCTGTTGCAGATGTTCACAAAACAGCTGCTTACTTGCAGAAGTTAAAAATTCCTTCATATAAAGGGGCACTAAGATGCATTAGATGTAATATACTTCAAAAACACAAGCATTTTACAAGTCCATTTTACAAGCCATAATGTCTATTACATCAAGATTGAACAATACAAAGCTTGTCTTTATATTTAAAAATAGAATATAAACAAATAGTAGTTCACATTAGGACAATTGCCACAGCAAAATTTTTCAGAGAAAGTGCTTTACCTACAGAAAATACCCTAAAGCCTACCAAGCAAGCTCTAAAATTCTCCAATTTAAAAGTGGTAGGGACAGAAACAAAAAAAAAAGTGCAACATCCAAAACTTTTCTAGAAATCAAGAACTCCAAATGTGCCATGTACCTCAGCTGATAGGTCAGGTCAGCTTCATCTGGGGAGTCATTACCCCTAAATATGATACAGCACACCATTTTGAACAAGTAACAGAATAGTTGATTTACTTACAAATGGCTTTATTGAAGCTATAACTTAATAGATTTGATGTTCAAGGTGTAAAGTTGTCTCACAGACTAAATATTAACACAAGAAAAAACATATGTAATACAGATCTACTTATGTTATCCAACTGGTAGAATTGAACCTGAAAGAAGCAATTATTTCAAGATAAGGAATTAAGACTATCACAGGACTGAATAAACAGAGAGGGAAATACAGTAATAGAGTACTTCACAGTAAAATACCTCTTTATTAGGAATATATTTAAAACTAGCTCTTTATTTCAGGTAAGAAAAATAGCATTCTGACTTTTAGTCAGTGCTGATTCTGGTCATATGCAACATTCTAAACAGCTAGAAAAATTATTTGCACCACTGTTACCCATTAATAATTCTCCTAACTGTCCATTCACTGTCTTTTTTTACCTTGTTCTTAAACATGTTGGAAGAAATTCTTCAAATAGGGTTTGTATGAAGATCTTTATTAAGATTGACTTGACAGTGACTCAGCATTTGTTATTAGCTCACATGCAGCTTTTATGAGCTAATTTGAAAAGAACAACATGGTTCATGAGCTGAACTACAAAGACAATTGAGAGGGCAACTATCCAGGAAGACTGTGGTAGAACAAATCCCACTCTTCTACTATACAGTTTAGTACTGTAGAGTAGCAGCAGTTTCAAGAACTTCTATACCTCCGTGTAAGGGAGCACTGAAGAACAGAATATTGGGGTATTGCTATTAAAATTCAAACAGCAAACTACTTCATATGTACATTTTTATACTCAGTAAAAGTCTAGACTCTCTCTTGCTATGCTCTAACTTAACAGTTTAATGAAATTCATTAGATCATGCTGTAAACAAAGACACAAAACCTTTGTGCAAGCTTTACTGGTTTAGGAGTGTGTATGAACATCTGCCTTCTAAAAAATAAAAAGCTGTTTAATTTTCCATCATGAGCATATAAGTAGGTAGCATATTGTAAAACAAGTTTTAATCCAATTAAAAATGGAATTATGCATTTTATGGAAGTGTTACGCAGCATTTGTAACGAAGTCTGCATTTTTAAATACCTGACATCCATTTTCAAAATGAGATATATCAGACAGGGAAAGTATTCTCCAGACAAATGTATTAATTTTTGGTCTTGGAATTTCTTCTATCCTCTGCAGCCAATATGAAGCCAAAATACACCTGTTTTAAGTAGACTTCCATATGCAGATGTTTTTTAAATGCAGATGAAAATGATAATGATATTATGATCCCTAAAGACACAAGTTTGTGGTTATTTTAAGCAGAATTTTAAAAATATTTAGAAACACCAAAAATAGGCTATATCAGGAAGCAATCTGATACTCAAATAAATAGAAAATTTGTGTTTTAATGTCACATTGAATTTTAGTACATTTCAATCCAAGAAAAAAATAAACAGACATAGGAATGAGTACAGGATTATATATATTACAATATGCCTTGTTATAATACATTTTTAGCTTTATGATAAAAAACCTGGAGGGCAGATGGAGTTTTGAGCTCATTTGAGTAATTGTCAGAACAAAGCATTAAATGCATTTCTGGAGTAAGTACTTTTATTTCATTTCAAAACCTCAAAACAGCATTAGACCTTGGCCTTTTCTTTAAAAAAAAAAAAATTAGCTACCATGGGGCTAGCTAAGAATGTCTTCTGACAGGTTTAAGCAGAAAATGCTTTTCCCAATTTTACATACAATGAAAGGACAGATGATTTCAAAACCAGCACCTATGGCTAACTCCATGTTGACGTTGACCTAGAAATGCATGTACTGATCTCCACAAGGAATCCAGCAAATTTTGAAAGTTGTCCATTTCACTTTAAAGCAAGAGGAAGCGTTATCATATGCAAAAATATTTTTTCCAACTGTTCTTAAAGTGTAATTGAAAACTAAAGGCATGGTCTCTCCATTATAAAAAAATAAAGGTACAACGGAAACTCTAAAGGAAGATATTCAGCTATAGTGAAGTTGCAACCCTCTGAAAGGAAGGAGAAAGAAAAAAAAGTCAATTAGCTAAGCTTTGTGCTCTAACCAAACTACTTACAGTGATTTTCAATGGCAAAAGCCCATGCTGACTGGGTGATTTGACAGTTCCAAATATTTTTTGTAATAATTTTTATTTAAGGACATTAAAATGATCCAGTCATGCAATGTTCACTTTAAGCATTCTGCATCTCCTTCCCAATCTTATAGCTAAGGATCTTGTTCCAGTCAATCTTGGTGCGGGTAACTGGCAATTGTCGACGTAAGGCCTTGAAAGTAGTGTCCGACATAGTCTGATAGTTCTCACTGATAGCAGTCTGTCAAACACAAAGTCACACAAAACAAAGACACGTGAAGAACAGATCTAGGATGCCATATAAACATTCAACGACTCAGGAGCCTGCTACCTCTAAAACAGCCTTAATAAAAACATGCTGAATTGAAATAATATTTAATGAAGGAAAGCTGCTAGATATAGATTGAGGCTATGTGAAGAAAATTACTGAGACTGGTAATAAACCTGGCCACAGCCAAGGTGTTTCAGCAAACCACAGTATGGTTAATCAGCAGCATGAATAAAATGCTGATCAGAGTTAGCTCCTATGCTGATCAGAGTCAGCTCATACATCATTAATTCCACACAGGAAAGTCTCCCACTGTTTTTCCTAGGGGGATGCTAAAGTCAGTCCACAACATGGTGTGAACTTGAATATAATGCATACTACATATAGTTCAAGTATTTTTATTAAAGACTGTTTCTTTCAAACTGACAGAACATGGTGTCTAAAATTTACCTTATTCAAGGCCTGAATGAACATGTATCCACTTCTGCAGAGGGTATCCAGAACAGATACACTTTTCCAACTTTGAAATGACTAATTGGAATAGGTAATGCCTATAGTCATATTTAGCAAAACTTTCTAACAGGGTAGCCTCTGAACAGAATCTGTACAAAAATTCCACTTAGGGAATGCACTAATGCTTTAAGACACCAGAACTGCTGATATTTAATCATGCAAGGAACTTTTCCACTCTTAAAAATTACTTTTGTTGTAATGTTAAGCAGGTGAGCACAATCACCAGAAGGTATGGAAAGGCATGACAGAGTTAACAGCAGCATGCAATCTATTTATATGGAACTGCATTATCTTGCTAGTTATAGAATACTAGCTTTGGTTAAGTATACGGTAATGCTATAAATATGTGTAAGAACACAGTATTTTTTTCCAACATACCTGATATTCATTTTCTGCCGCCTCTACAATTTTTATAAATTCCTTTGCTGTCTGGGCTTCATTCTAGGAAAAAAGCATTTGAATTAGGTCTGATATAAAGCATAATTCTAGGACCAGTTGGATTATGTTTTTCCTATAGTTATGAGTGATGTCAGGTAGACTCAGTGAGAACACTTGACTGTTCAGTGGCTAAACCAAAACTGAACATTCAGCCGAAAGGCATATCCCATATGATAATGATGATGTTAGAAAAATAAAATCAAACTGTAAGAAGCATAAAGATTGCCATGAAGCTCATTAACATATTTTGATTAAGAATTCTATAGTAAGATAAAAAGACATATGGAACAGATCAGCATTTGGAAATATGACAAAGCCCACCAAAGTCTCAAAAAATATGCAAAGTACAGATAACAACATTATCAATGCTACACTTCCAGTACAAATTCAAGAAAACTTCAAGAACATCAGCTGACTCAGAAGTTATAGTAGAATATAACCACGAAACCCAAATAGATTTGTTCATTACTAAACATTCTGAATCTGGAGACTAAGCTGAGGAAAACACTAGACTTTATATACCTGGTATTCTAAAGTCATCCTCAAATACCTCTTGCAAAAATGCAGGTGCAAATTTCATCACGACTGATAAGAATGAGGTCAGAAAAGAAACGGTTTAAGGATGCAAGTGGGTATTTTTTTTTTAAATAAAATATGCCCCATCAGTCAATCTGGAGGCAAATTTGCTGAAGTGCTTAAAAGAAGTCTCCAGAAGGAAGTGAGGGTTCATGATTTTCCAAACTTCCAACTTAGCACTGGAAACATTCTTAAGTGTGCTTTTGCAGAAGCTGTTGAAAGTTAGGAGTGTTCTTATCTCATGTAATCCCTCATTCTTGCAAAGGCAAAGACTTGGAGAAAACTCTGACAGCTTCAACCCTAACTGGATCGAAGTTTCAGTGAAACTGCACCTAACATCTGTGAAAGTGCTCCTGGACACTTCAAGAGACATGAAGGAGAAGGCAGACACAAAGTAGATGAACAAATGAAAAGGCTTCAACTTTTCAGTGAACTGAGGAAATACTTTCCAAGGCTCTGCCAATGAAAGGAAAAATTCAGAGGTCTTACGTGGTCTTACTTGTCTCAGAAGAAAACAAGGGACAAGAAAATAACCTTCAGTAAGATTATTCACAGCTCTAGCAACAAGAGAACTCTTCAGTCATTTATTTCTGTTGTGCCTGTTAATGGTTTTAAAATGGGTTCTCTGACAAACAACAAAAAAGAAGTCATTGAGGCTCCTTTTAATCTACCTACCATTTCTTCTGTGTGAAATAAGAACTTGTATAGCCTCTGCCCTCTATGAAGCTCAAAGCCAAGGTTAAAAATGCGTAAGCAGCAGCATACTTGCTTTTGTTTTAGCTAAGTTATGTAAAAGATGTTTTCCTGCTCATCAGTCTGCTACTAAATCGCAAAACAGGATTAAGTTTCTTCCCAATATTAAGTGAAGCAAAAACTATTGAAAGGCGAACTGCATCCACATAATCTTCCCTGAAGCAACTCGTATTTGAATGAAAGACTAAATAGATCCCTTTGCTCTGAGGGGGTCAGAAGTAATTTTATATCTACAGCTCCAGAAGTGTTATCAGTTGGCACCACATTCCCCCATTTTTTATGGTGCTATTGCAACTGAAAAACCAACAAGCCTTGCTTTATATTAACAAACAATGTTCTTTACTGATGAATTGAGCTATTGAGCCAAATTGGCCACTGCTGATTGTTATCATTAAAATACTTCTACTGTTCACTTTTACAATTTCTCTTTGCCAGTTTAACCTCACTGTCTTAAATTTTATTTAAAAACACTCCAACAGAAAATCTTGCTGTTTATAAACACAATTATAGACATATTATTTCAGAAGTAGTAGCTGTTCATGGTGGAACATTATCAATCCTTAAAAGATACAGCTGGTACTACTTGCAAACAATGTTTATTTCTATTGTTTGCTCCTCATTACTATAATACTCCATTTGGTAAGAAGTTGAAAAAAATGATGCTTTAAATATTAAGTGTGTTATTATTCTCAAATTGAAGCATCTCTGAAAGGGCTTTTTGCACAGAACAGCAAGATACTGTCAGCGCCGGTTACAGATGGAGAAAATGAAGGGAGAATATCCACTACTGCTTCTCAACTAGTACCATTTGTTTACTCTTTTATCATACTGGTCTTCTTCCAGCAAGCAAAGGAGGCAGTCTCCTAGAGATTGTACTAGTGAAGTTAGTTGTTTTAACTCAAACCTCCTTCAATATTCAGAAATGAATTCTATAGGTCACTCTGCAGACCAAAGTTTAAATAAAGAAGTGCAGGAAGACTGATTTTTAAAGCAAATTAAAGCTTTAAAATAAAAGTTAATGTAGCTTATATAAGCCACATGCAAGCATACATTAATATTTTTTTACTTTTTTTTCAACACTAGCTACATATTAGGTAGAAGTAGTAAATATTACATATAAAATATTTGTAAATGTGAACATCAATTCCTGTACATGTAGAAGAACAAACTTCTCCAACTTCTGAGCTCTTTAAAGATGTAAAACTTGTTTCTATTTTTAAATTAAAAAGTTACTTCAATATACCCACTAAGGTCTTTAAAGGTTACTTACAGACACTGTTAGAGAATCTTGTATGTCTTTATGGCTCACCAGCTGAACATTACCATCTTCATAGTAGTGAACCTAGAGAAAATGAAACAAAGAACCTCATATTAAGTTTTACAAATCAACAACATACAGGAAAATCAAAGTGTTGTGTTATTTATCATAGTAGGAAGCCTATACAAATCAACCAAAACCACATACAGAATGTTACAGAACAAAAGCAAATAGGAAAACCAAAATAATGCAGAATTTACTATTTTTGAGGGGGAATACTGAAGAGACTACTCTGGAAACATTTTTGTGTTGATGTGCCTTAAGTAGTATTTCAAGCAAAGAAGTTTAGGTTTTGACTAACATCATGAAGATGACAACACCTTATTTATGTGACCTTACTAGAAACTCTTGAAATGAATAGACTAGACTATTCTAAATGGTTAAGATATATTTAAAATCGGAATAGTTTTGGGAAGGTTTCAGGATACTGTGAAGTTTTTCTGCCTCTCCAAACTGTTTTGTAGGGATAGTGCAACATTAAGCTTCCCTTTCCAGCTCTGCTTGGGTTTGATATTTGCCTCTATTAGATATGGCTCATAACAAAAGCAGGTATTTATCTCGACAAAGCAGTTCCCAAGGTTAGATAGCAAAGCAGAATGAAATTATTTAGTCTTTAAATGCTGTATCTACACAACAACTTCCCTGATTATTTTGCAGGAGGCCACTAAAACTCTACTCAAGCTAACTTTAGTACTTTTAAATTTAGTTGGGACACATATGAAAACATTTAGTTCCTACTACAACTGTTGGAAAACTTAAAAATCACGAAGCATATATAAAATTACATGTGATCATTAACAATAATTGATATAGGAGCTGTGCAGTTCATTGACATTTAAATAAATATCTTTGAAGATTTTTTTACAATTTTGATAAAGTCAAGATAGTCAACATAGCTGATTTTTATGAGAAAATGAAACATTTGCCACCCTACTAGACAACATTCTAATTTTGAGATTAATGCACAACAGTATAATTTCCTATGCATTATGATCATATGTGCAAAAGACTCTCGACTTTATAGATAACAGAAAAAACATGACACACAGTACAACAGCTATAATACCACACAAAGGAAAGGTTTCCTATATGAGTAAAACATTATTGCCTATGGTTCATCTTACATGATTATTTTGTTTATTGTCAAATACTTGTTTTGCAACAAAAGGTATCAACCTAACCACAAAAGAAATTTCTTTTCAAATCAAACATTGCTGGGTAAAATTTCTGCCCATCTTTTTCAATCCATTTCCTAAAAGATGAGAAGTGCTTACTCAGTGCACAATTCTAAGAACTCCCAATGAAGCAGCAGAATCCAAAGAAAAGTAAGTGTACCCCCTTGTCCATCATGATTCACCGCAGAGAGCCCAAACCTCCCCTGTGCTCTGAGGCCAACACCAGCACAAACATCTTATCTGTGTCACTGAGTCACATTCTTGGCAAACACTAAGACTTAGAAGCTTAACAGAGATGGAAAGTCAATTCTAATTCTGGGATGCGTTATAGCTTAAACAAAATACAAGAAGTAACTGTTCTGTACTATACCTCACTGCTGACATCCTTCTAGAATGCTAGGTCTGGGTTCAGAAGACTACAAGAAGGAGTATGCTTATAAACAGAACCTCTTGAAAAGGTTAACTAAGGAAGGATGAGAATAACAAATTATCTAAGAGATAAAATTAGTAACCAGTACACTTATTAGTTGTTCTCCATGCAGAGTTGGAGCATGTTAAATATTGCAGGGACATAGTTTTAGTAAAAGGCTCTGCTGTTGCTTTTCCCCTTACATATAATTAAAGGAAATTCAACAGTAGGGATTATGACAATTGAGAATCGCCTATATTAGAACTTACTAATAGAATTTAAAAAATAAAGGAAGAAATTGTGCAAATGATCCTAGAAATACTGAAGACACCTGAAGATAGCAGGTGATGCTGCAATTTCCCCCAACTTATGAATAAAAGGTTTTATCAGAAACAGGGCAATAATGATTTTGCAAACAACACTGAAAATTCAGTACTCTAAAATTTTACTAATACTGTAGAGACTTCATTTTCTAGAAGAATATTTTGCGCCTTAAAAAAAAAATTAAAGCACTTTTTTTGTTTGTTTCTTTTGAGAGGTGAAGAGGAGGCACTCCCACATACACTGAAGAAATTGTACACAATTTCTAAAAATTTAAAACTGACTTCAAAATGCCTTGGTGAAACACGTAGTTTCTACACAAGCAAAAAAGTAGAACTTTTCATCACTCTCCAGAACACAGACTTTAATGAATATAAATAATGACTTGATTAATTATGTGAAATAGTACTAAAAGACAAAATCATCTGGTGCCCAAATGGAAAAGCTGATTAGAACCTTATTAGAATAAGTTCCTCATTCAGACTATTTTTTAGGCTGCTGCCCTAACCTTTCCAAGAATTAGCAGGTGGACACCTGCTTCCTTGTTCTGGAAAACCTTGTAAGAAACTTAACCAAAAGCGCATGCTGTGGAGAAAATGCCTGCTTTGCTGCAAGTTGGATTTAAGTGACAAAGTCTTGAGAAGCCTAGAAGTTACTTAAGGTGCTGCTTACCATGACTGGTGTGATCTGACAACATAATAATGGCTGTTCACATTTTGACTATCATTCTAAATGTTATAGACTTGGCACCAGCATGGGAAAGCAAATTCAGGGTGCCCTTGCCTGGGTGAATCTGAACACAGCTACCACACCCTAAAATAACATCCTAGCCTCAGACTAGAGAAACATTCCTTTGCACCTTCCTTCTGTAGTCATCACTGAGGAGTAAGGACAAGCAAAACTCATGGGGGCACAAAAACAGAAAGAAAAAGAAACTTGACTCTGTCTTCTAAAAAAAAAAAAAAAAGTGCTACACAGAAAGTCAGACTGCACTAAGTTTCTAGTCTTTGATCCCAGAACTGTTTCAATAAACTGCTGCAATGTATGTGTACACATTCCAGGGAACCAATCCAGGAAGTCAAGTGTCCCTGCCTACCACATGACAGTCCGACTTCCTCTGGTCTCAAGACTTCTGCTTGCTTGGAATTCTTCCTTTCTGAATGCCCTAAAGCCAACAGGAAAGCCAAATTTTGAATGAAGAAAACAAGAGATTCAAAAATTCCTGATGGTGGGATTGCTGAAACCAAAGGTTTCCACCTTTCTGAACAGTAGGATAACATGAAAAAAACCCCGTTATCAGTTAAAATGAAAAAAAAATTCTAGTTCAGAAAGGGCCTACCATAAGAAAGGCTTGTCTCACTGTGAATTCAAGAAACAGGAAACCAGAGAGGAACATGCCTAGCTGATGTGAATACACCTTCTCAAGTCCTCTGAATCATTACCTTAAACACATAGTTTATGTTTTTAAGGATTAGATAAATATGCAAATTAGGTCACTAACACTTAACTGAATGAGCATTGCTGCCTTGCTTATTGGGTCCCCATTTTCCCTTAACATATTTGATACACTGGCCTGAGTCTCCCTCGATAATGACTGGAGACTTTATGGCTCAGGACACAGTTCGAGATAAGCATACCTGAATTTTCAAGATGCCAGCCACTTGAGTGGTTGAAGGGGTGATTGTAAACTTCCATTCTGACCTCCAACGGCCATTCCTTAAAAAAAACAATAAAACAGAAATTGAATGTCACCCCACTGGTTATGAAAAAAAATCCCAGCATGCAACTGACAGTCAAAGGAAAGCAGAGAATGAAATTTGCCGTGCAACTACACATGCAGAAAATCTTCCCCTAAAGATTCAGCCTCATAGTCAGTCAAGAACAGAACAGTTTCCCAAAACATTTAACCTCAGTTTTTGATGTGGACCAAGGAGATTTATTATTAAGGAACTTTTAACAGTAGGACTTAACTTCTGAAAATACCTAAAGCCTCCAGTGTTCTTTCTCTGTTGTAGTATTAGTTAGGCACACACAGTCAATATTTTGTTTCTAGGACCTGGATGATGTGCTAGATCAGCCAAAATCACACTTCACCTCAGGCTATCAAAACTTGAATGGAAGAAACATTAAAGTAGCAAGACTTTCTGCTGTGTTTAACTGTAACTAACTTTCAGCTCTTCTAGCATTTCCCTTCCAGGACAACAATTTCCTTCCAGTTTCCTTCCACAAATTCAGAATCCTTGCCAAAATGCTTAAAGGGTGTTCCAAACACCCAGAAAACAGTACGGGGAGAGTATGGTGTAGTTTCACCTGGTTTCTTTCCTGTAACCTAGACATTTTTTTATTTAGCTACAAGGTTAGAGGATTAGGTTAGTACTATAGAGCTGTCCAAAATTTGTCTTGTGTTTGCATTCAAAGAAAGAAAAAAAGTTGATACTATGAGTTCCAATACTGCTAATGTTAGGTGTAGCTTCCAGTGCATTCAACAAGGGGAGAGAAAGACATAAAAGATTAAAATTGACTGCTACTAATGAATCTATACAATCACACATCTTAGATAGTGCCAATGGTAACTTAACTATAAAGCCATTGGGTATTATTTCAGACAATATCCAAATTATCACTGAACATATAGATTAAGACAATTCAGAAGCTTTGCTAAGAAAACTGGAAGGGTTGCCCAACTCAGTGACACTAATACTACTAGTACCCTTATAGACTGACCCACTGATTATGAGAGGAGCTAATGTGCTGGATTATACCTTAGGTACAGTTCTAGTTTTTGAATGCCTGCGATTCAATGGCTAGCTAACAGACTTGTTTGCTTCTCAGCCACTCTGTGGTCCCTTGAAGTTAAGATGACCACAGTGTTTCCACTCTGGGATATCTTTTTTGTCCTTAAGTTGCTATTAAAAAAATTTTTTTAAAAATCAAGTTCAGAAGGATTTTTCTGTAGGAAATGCTCTCAGGTAAAAACAACACCATTTCTTTATTTAGCTCAGCTGACTTAGAATGTTTTGTAAGAGATTAACTTTCCTCTTCTTTCTTTAATAAGCCATCTATCCTACTACATTGATAGTATTTCAAATAATCAAGAAGTAATTTTTTTTGGCATATATTGGTTTTCTATCACCCAACAAACTCATAGTAGGCTGACAGACTTCCAAATGCCTAAACAGCTGGAACACCTGAGAATAAATACTGGCTGTGGCTTGGGCTGGATATCCAGCCATAGAGCTGGATAACTGAGGAATGTGGTTACCTTGGAATCCTTTCTTCCATCTCAATCTCCCAAACCAATATGTATTTATTACAACTCCCTAGGAACAAGATTTAGAGTCTGACTACTCCTAAAAAACTCTTAAAAACACGGTCAATATTTACCCATAGATGCCCAACCACAACTTTAATAAAGTAAGCTTTCCAGAAAGATTTTCTCCATCTATAAAAGGTTGCTGCATATCTGTTCCTCTTCTTTAAAGACTACAAAATAATTATTTGGAATATCAAAATTCATTCATACTTCCAAACTAAAAAGAAAATCAGTATTATTTCAAGTTACTTTTAATATTTATGTAAAACATGAAGACTTAACTAGTCAAGTTTAAGTCAATAGGAAAAAATATTTATTAGCTATGCAAATTCAAAAAAAATCAGTGTACTGGCAAATAATTCAACTGATCCATACACATGCTGAAATTACTATGGATATGTAACATCCACCTTCAGAATCAAAACCCAAAGATTACAATGGATTACTTCCATTCATTACCTGTAGGATTACTAATACAAATTGCAAGCAGATGCAAAATAGCAAACCAAATAATAATGAAATACCTTTCTTCTGACAAGTGCGCATATAAACTATCTTTAGGATATAACCTCCTTAACCCACTCCTGATACTGTGATATTTTATGTCAACTCTGGCCAGTTTCCTGTATGGAGCTATCCAAAGTCCACTCCAGAATGTGGAAAACATCATTCAACCAAGTCCAGGAAAAAAAAAGCAAGCTGCAGTTTGTAAGAGTTTATTTCATCCAAAACTGCCTTTATCTGTCTTACCCCACAATTAATCATTTAAGTCTCACCATAAAGTGCTATTTGGTCACCTTCTTTCTCTGAGAAATTCAAACTAGAAGGAGCTGTTTTTAATCTGTCAGTCACAAAGGAAGCAAGACAAGCCAAAACAACTGTATTAGGGAATACAGCTGTGAGTATTGGTGTCAGTGTGATAAACAGGAAAACTAATCACTTATATCATATGTGTGATATGGAATTTTGCAATGTTCTGCAAAGGAGATGCAGGCACACAGTCTGTCATTTTACTTACCACAAAGGAAGAGATTTCTGCAGTTTTGGCAGAAAAACTTGGGAATGGAGTGGAGTGAAAAAAAAGGTCCCATACAAGACATGCATCCACCTTCTTCTCTGAACTAAGGATTATCAGTATAATAGCACTTATTCGGTTTGCTGTATATTACTGTCTGTGGATCCATACAAAAACTTACCAAAAATTTTTTGCTTGAAACTGATGGCTCTCTATGCAGGCAATAATGGTTTGCTGTCCATCAATTGTTTTACCATACACCTTAATTAGGAAATAAAAAAAGAAAGAAGCAAAAAAAAGAACAGAGTCAAAGTTACAGTAGATCTTGCTCAAACTGCTTAGATATCTGGTTCTATTATTGTTACATAAACTGCAAAATTTCATTTTATAACCATTATGGTTATACATAATATTCTGTACATGAAACATTAAAGTTTATTACATTTATTACATCTATTACATTGCAGAAAACATTACATTTATTACAATGCAGAAAAATCTAAGACTAAAGAACCTGAAGGCCAATCATCTTAACTAAATTTTGAATGAAATGAAATTAACACATTTTTCTGCCACTACAGTAGTTTTAAGCCTATAACAGTGACTACTGAGACTATATATATATATTACCAGCTGGGTTTCAAACACCAGTTATTCTACCAACTATATGACAATTTAAACCGGTACAGAACAGCAAAAAGGTGACTAAAAGGGTGGGTTTGGTCCTCTGTTGAGCTTCATCTCCCCAAATCAAATACTACTAAAAATTATCTCAGTGAGCATCCAATCTGGTTTCCTTTACAGGAACTGGAACTCATCTGACTGCCTGGGAATCCAATTCAATTTGTTAACTTGGCAACTGATTTACTTTTTTCCCCCCTAGTTAATTTTTCTGTCACGTCAACATAAAGCACAGAACAGCTATCAATAGATCAGTTTGCTGAGATTTAAATAGTCATAGGGCTTGTAACAGCAAGCAAATGCTATTTTAGTCCTATTTAGACTAAGAGGTTTTATTTTAAGAAGCTATCAGAACCACCATTTCTGGTGGTAAGAATAGGGTCCTTGGATATATAGGAGATATGATGGAGCAAAACCAGTTTGCTTCACTAAGACAGTTTTGTCAGTAAACCAAGCCTATACAGACATTTCTGTTTTATGGAATTTTTCTCCCCTTCTAAGCAACCAGCCAGACAGCCAGGATCAGCAGGATCAACCTGCAGTAGTCCACAAAAGGTCTAAATGCTTTAAGAAATTTAAATAAAAGTGCTTAAATACGGAAGTAAATCTTCAGTATGACCTGCAGTAACCACCCACTAATAATCCAATAGCTGAAACATTAAATTTCTGAAGCTTTCCCTAATTTCTCATGAATCCCTGACAGAAATAAATTCTTTACAGTCAAAACTGCCTATCTTTCTGGTTTACAAATAGCTCCCTTCTAAAATTTGTATCTATGTATAGTGGTACAGTGGTTATGTAATTTAGCACTTACTGTGCAGACACCATTTGGATAGTGCTCCTTCACATATGCTTTCATTGCTGTTTCAACTGAATTTCTCCAGGACTCTATGGCATTTTCAACTTCATGGGGTCTAGGATCAGTAGCCTCCTTTCTTAAGTGATCGAATTTAAAAGAAATCTTGTTCTTGGGATCCAGAAATTTTCCATTTCCCAAATCACCATGTTCTGTTATCAAAACCTGTATTGTAAAATTCAAGTTTAAAATTTATATTTCATTTTTATATATTTATATTATATAAAATTTATTTAATAATAAAATCAGTAAAAAACATTTGTTATTCAATAAAAACAAAAAAAAAGCCATGCCACATAAAATTATATCCTGCATTTAATGGGAGCTTAATCACATCCAAAGACTTACAGTTTAAACAAAATATGCATATAGCAAGAGAGGAAAAGGTGAATATGACACCCTGCCTCAGAAAAAAAATCTTGACTCTTACCGTCTCACTGCAACAAACAATGCAAGATTGAAATTCATGTCTTCTGCTATTAAAGATGAAGCAAATTGTTTTTACAGCTACAAAACACTGAATACAGTCAACATTGCAGACTAAAATTTCAAGCTCTTTAGATACCCCTAAGTGATTACCTTATGGAACTGGTACTGGTACTACTGAAGGGGCACAATCTCAATGTTTTGGTAGAGAAGATGCATTTCTTTTAATTTTCTTGCCAAGAACTATTCCAATACCAGAACATCATTAACAGTTTAAGGAAGATTTCAAGTATTTAATTGTATTCATACCTGTTCGTCGTAACCGTCAATTTTTACAGGAGTAAACTGGTCCAAATTGTACTGTGCAAATGCACTACAAGAGAAAAAAAGCAACAAAAGCCTGCATCAGCCACAATCTTTTTATTTAGTAGCATTTAAGAGATCTAAATAATAGCTAATAATCTGGGAAATGATGCATTAAAAAATCATATCAATGCTTTACCCAGCAGGCCAAAATTCTTGGTATCACTTTGGTTCACTCAGTGCTTGTATTACAGATTCCAACCAAAAATTTACATTCAGAAGTAACCTGATATAGACAAACACGTAAGCTTTACAGTAACCCATAGAAACTGGAGGAACAGATAAAGTTTAAATTCCACAGGGATCCAACCTACTAAGCCAGGCATCTCCACTAGTACAGATGAAACTAATTTTGGCATGGAAGTACAGTAGGCATGATGTTCTGATATAGAAGAAGGGTCTAAGGAAGCAGTATCTTACAGATGTTTACGTAACATCTACCATGAAACAGAAAATGAAGTTGCTCTAATTATTAGGACACAATACAGATCTCTCCTCTGCCAAGAATTTAATCTTGATTAAAGATGCTCAACATACACTATAGGATTTTATGTGCCAAGCACACAACTTTTCAAGGAACTGCTTACTGATTATGCAAGTCCTACTGAAAAACCATCATGTCTTTATGCAACTGAGTATGTGGCATCTGGTACTTACTGGGCGGCTCCTTCCCTGAGAAGATTGTCATTATTAAGCAGCAACCGAACATCTGAAAGGAGGTATTTACAACATATAAGTATGGTTCACTCAGAAACTTGTTTCAGTCACAAAACAAGTGTCAACAGACTGTACAAAACAAACAAACCCAAACTACTCCATACCCACTGAGATTACTAGGTAGGAAATTTATTGCTTCATATTTTGTAATTTTGACTGAACAAAATGAAAATAACAGTATAGAAATTGGTCTCTTCCAAGACTTTCTGGCAAAAAGATATAAGCTGTATTCTACAGGCTGTAGGAGTCTGTCTATCTAGTTTTTAGAGAAGCTCTGAATGAGAACAGCACAAAATTCTACCAAATTTCCTTTAAAATGTGTATTACCAACTCCCTCACACTATACTATTGTTACTGTATTCTGATGACACTGACATGGTATGTATTGAACTTACTGTTTTTAAGCCTTACCGTTTTTAGCCTCATTCCTTAATGACACTTACTAGGCAGAGGATTATACATCACAATACCATTTCTTCTACCATGATACAAGAAACATATGAATATAGAAAAAAGTCAATCCTCTCCTCAGAATTACTTCATACTTACTGTGCAGCAAATTTCTTATTTATGTACTTGACTTTACGAGGCACTGTTTTAATAACAATTTAATTCACTGCTCATTAACTAACCAATCATTAGTCTTGTGAGAATATATTAAACCTCTTCTAAATATTTCCAAGATATCATTCAAGTGAACAGAAAAAAAAAGTAATATATTTAAGGTACTTTTTCCTTTAAAAAACAAACAAGCAATCCCTCGTGAAATAAACCAAACTCCCCCACCCAAACCAAAACACAAAATACCCCAAAGGAAAAAACCACCCCAAGTACTCAAAAAACCCCACACGAAACCAACCAAATAAAACCCACAATTTACAGAATTGGAATCCAAAGCTTTCTCTCTCCTTTTAAGAAGGCAGTCTAAATCTCACTGAACACTGGTCAGGTATTTGTGATCAAATGTTCATTATGTGTTGTCAAACATACTGTACTCTGTTATTTAGCAGGTAGCTGCAACTATGATTTAGCAAAACAATAAAGTTTATAAGCAGTACTACTCTAAGAAATTTTAATAATCTTCAGAAAGCTGAGTTAGCAAGCTGCTCACTTCAAAAATGAAGTACTAATTAATTTTAAATAATAATCAGCTGGTCACAGTTTAACTAAGAACAAGGTACTTGTAAAAGCATTGTATTCTTTAATAAACTTCAGCTCTCCCCAGTCTGATACTGACTACAGGTTTATTATACTAAATTTACTTCTTTACTTAGATAGCTTCAGAAACATTTGTGAGCCACAGCTGTAAAGAATGCCTTTTTATATGATATGTATGCCCAAATACCTTGATGACAAACAACATTTAAAAAAAAAATAACATCTTAGGTAAAGTTCAGACAACAATAGTTGAAAGAAGCTTATTTTAAGTTTCCTTTCAGTTTACCAATACACTCAGTAAAATGGAGAGTGCCCAGAATTTAAAGGTTAGAAATGTTTGGAGAAGATTAATATTCTTTCCACAACTGGCATTAGGCAGTAGTCTTTTGTGTATTCAAGGTTAAGTATTTGTAATGTTCTTCTTTAAAAAAGGGACCATTTTAATTTCAGCTAGTTTAATTTTTGTTGAAAAATTTAATTGTTTATCAAAGATGAAAAACAAGAGTACGTGTCTTCTAAACAGAAACCCTTTTAACTGTTAATTCATGACTCACTGAAAACAGAGACAAAGCTCATTCTCACATCACAAAGAAAAGTAGTACTTTCCTTGTTTTGCATCTAAACTTCAAGCTGTCTTGTGACTGCAAAGCTTATCATGCCAAGCTACAAAACCAGACCTTTTAGCAAGGGAGCTGCTACAATATAAGATACATGAAATTCAGAAGAATAATCAGCAATGTAATTTTGGATATAAATGCCTTAAATGAAAGGACAGAGCAGACAGATACTCACCATTGAACACCTCATTGAATTCCCCAGGAGGAGCATGAATTATGAATTTTGCTGCTATACGCACCTTAAATACAAAAACAATCGTGGTTGTATATACTTGCATTCATGCCTATACAAACACTCATGCATTATGTAGTTTTAATAGCCAGACACAAAATCGTACAACTCCCACTGTTTCACATTATTTTGGTCACATTATTTTAACTACTTGGTCTTTATTAAAAACACAGAATATAAAGTTCCACATCTTCAAACAGAATTGAGATCATATGTGATGGAAGAAATGATGAAGAAATTGAGTCACTCATGTTTTCTATTACTGGCAAACAAGAAAATATGGATATACCAAAAAAGATTAATAATATATTCACAATCTATTTCAACTTTCAGTCCATGGATGCCTGGGAACCGATACACAGTCCAAGAGGGCCAAAAACCATGATGAAGATACATTTGATCTTCAAAGCTTCTCTTCTAATTTTACTATACATCATGTGGTTCTACACTTCCCAAAAGGTTCACAGTTAGACAGTAACTGACAGGTTAAACAAGCTTAAAAACACTGCATAGACACTAAAGCACGTAATTTCACCTGCATCTACCCTAGATCTCTTAGTCCCAGCAGATAAAGCTTAAAAAAACCTTGAGAACTTAATTAGCAATTAATGGCCTTCAACCACAACTTCTTGCAAAGAAAACACAGCATAAGCCAGTATTTCCACTAAAGTATGCACATCTGCTCTGGCTTCCTCTCTCCTTCTGCTTGCACGAGCCCTGGTACAAGAGCACAGTGAGCAAATCCAGGAAGCTTATTGCTCTTTTTTTTCAGACTAGGTCCCCGAGCTGGTTCACTACATAGCTACAGACACATCTGCTTGCAAAACACCCACAAAAATATTTTCTAAATGTGAAACAACTTTAAAACTTCTCAACTATTACCTTACTTGCACAATGTCACTCAGAGGACACGCATTCATTCTTCTTTCCCACCTAGAGTGCACTGTTAAAGGCACTCCTTATAAAAACTAACTAACTAAATATTGTTTTCCTAACTTAACCTCACAGAAGTTCCTATACTTTACAGTTAGCCAAGTTCAGCAGACACTTAGAGCTCTCTTGAACCCTGAACTGGAGTTCCCTTTTCCAACACCTTCCATCATGTTTCTACGGAATAAAGAGCTGGGAGACTCAGTGTCTCAGAGCACTGTTTGAAATTAAGGTGTTTGAGAAGGACACATTCCATTAACAAATATCTGAAAATAACCAAAGAATGCTTTACATTTACACATTTCTTTGTATTTGAAACTACAAAAGAACTGTCTGAGCATGCTAGAGCTCTTGAACTGACAAGAAAACAGCTTTTACAACTGAGGGTAGCAATACAGCCAGTGTCTTGGCCCCTGGTTCTTGACAGGGCCCAAATTTCAGACAAGGGTCTCCAGGAGAGGTGGTTCAAGTTAAAGGGTTGTGGGAGAGCTCTTAGCTGCCTCACTAACAGTGTTCAATCCTCATGAGATCCCACGTGACCAGCCCAGGCAGCTTTCAGGTCACTAACAGCACAGGACCATTCAGAGCTGGATGGAACAGTTGTCAGTTCCCAACTTTCTAACCTAAATGCTGCATTTTGGATTGCAGACAGCCTTTGTCTGCTACCTCAAATACCCACCATCAGATCTCCTCTTTCCATGTAAACATGAATTTGCATTATACTGACATAAATGCCACAGAGTTCACTCTCCTCAAAAGAGACAGAGGCAAGAGCACCTTCTTCTGAGGCTACTTATTAAAGCAACTTGGATTGTCTCTTTTGAATTAAAAGAATGTAAACTCATCTGCATTACCAACATAATCCGAACCACTAATCTGCACTCTCCTCTACCTCTCCTGCTGAAGTCAAGGCACTGTACTCAGCTCAGTGCTCAAGCCGAAGTAATATAAAGAATGTGGAACAAAGCTAACCTACAGTATTATTAAAGCACTCATGAAGATGAAGGGCAAGACAGGTTCCAAGGTTCTATCACCAGCACATTTTATCAAATGACCAATTGTGCTTGTTTTGGCTGAGGCAGAACTAATTTTCTTAACAGTGTGGCTGGTAGGAGACTGTTTTGGATTTGTGCTGAACACAGTGCTGATAATACCTGATTTTGTTGTTTCTGAGTAGGGCTTACACAGAGCCAAGGCCTTTTCTGCTTTTCATACTGACACACGGGTGAGGAAGTTGGGGATGTATGGGAGGATGGGAGAAGACACAGCCAGGACAGGGGACCCCAACTGACCAGGGG
Organism: Platysteira castanea; assembly: GCA_013397175.1. Classification (NCBI taxonomy): domain Eukaryota; kingdom Metazoa; phylum Chordata; class Aves; order Passeriformes; genus Platysteira; species Platysteira castanea. Next base: position 14,171 of record VYXC01013400.1, on the reverse strand, counting down.
ATATTCCAGACCATACCAAATCATGCTCACTATATAAAGTGGGGGGAAGAAGGAGGAAGGGGGGTGTGGGGAGGGAGATTTTGGAGTGATGATGTTTAACCTCCCAAGTCACCATTACATGTGATGGGGCTCTGCTCTCCTGGTGATGGTTGAACATGGGAAGCAGTGAATTAATTCTCTGTTCAGCTTTGTTTGCACACACACCTTTTGCTTCCTTATTAAACTGTCTTTATCTCAACCCACGAGTTTTCCCACTTTTACCCTTCTAATTCTCTTCCCAATCCCACTGGTGGGACAGTGACTGAGTGTCTGCATGGGGCTTGGTGGCTGCCTGGGGTTAAACCATGACACCAATTAACAGGGTCAGGGATCAGGCCTGAAGAGCAAGTATTTAGTTGTGTGATTTCAGCATGACTATCACCAGGCTGACTCCCAGCTCAAGGTGAAGGAACCATTTCTTGGTTCCTTGACTTCAGGTGAACAGGACTGCTTACCCCTGCCAAGGCCATGTTAGCTTGGGGCAAGCAGAGAAAAAAGACTTAGAGACATCTGGAGTTGTGAAATAACAGGCCCATCAGTTTTGGGTTGGCAGCAGCTATAAAAGCAAAATTATGCAAAACATGGGTACCCAAACTGCACTCTGAACGACCACATGCTTTAAACTGGTAACATCTATAAGGTGAGACATTAGGTCTATACTAAAACTGGACTACTATCTGATTTTCAGCTGTTTTGGTAACGTAAATCTGGTTTTACTTGTTTTTTTGTTTCCACTATCAGTAAAAACTGTTCTTATCAGTCAGATTAGCTACACTATAAGTAATATTCATTCAAAAGCACTCATAGTAACACAGATGTCCTCAGGACTGACCAACCTAGACACTGCTTTTTACAAACATTTTACTAGTAAATTCAATTTCTCACTGATAGGTTTTTAGTGTGAAAATTCATCATAGATGACACTTTTTATAGAACAGATAAATACAATCATCAAATTTGCAATGAATATCTCATCAAGTATAAAGTATGTTCATGCTTACAAAAGCAAAAAATCTAACACATTTTCAGAAGCTGAGAGTGTGTCAGCTAAGACAGTCTCTGTATTTTGCTAACCTGCCTTTGTGAAGCCAATTTAAAAGTAATCCACTTTCCTTCAGCAGTTAAACTCAACTAACTTCTCTGTGATGAGTATCTGATAAAGCCATTATTTCCCCAACTCATACATACAGGAAGCCCATATAAAAGAATTAAATCCAGTAGTCTTACTTAACACATTAGAACTGAAAAGCACTTATAGATTTATTGCCACTGAATTTTTCCAAAAATAAATGCTCTAAAGGAGGCTTCTGTTTTTCAAACCCAGACTGATACTGAAGGATAAATGAATGCACTTCCATGAGCCTCTATGAGATGAAGATCTCCCCCTTTTGGCAGCAAAATCCTCTGGCTCAGCTATCGCTTGCTTAAGTACAATTAAACAAAGGGATAGTCCATATAAAGTATGATGTTTATGGGCAACTAAAAGAAGATAAATTAAAAATGCACGTAACTTGTAATACAAAGTGACAGGCAAAAAAAGCTAAACTTCACTTTAGTCAAACTGTGATAGGAAGTTCTATCTGCTGAAAACTGTTTTAAGAAAACAAATCAATCAGGTGCATTACAGTTGCAACCAATGCTGATTATTCAAAACATTGAGACTTTAAAAAATTGATTTGAGCAAGCCAAAACAGAAACATCATAATATCTTAAGAATCTAAATGACAAACCCTTTTTCCATTCAAGAGAACTGCACTTTTACATACAGTACAAAAAACTTATACATGTATCAGCAAGTAACAAAAAATTGTTACAGTTGAGTCTTTGTTTGGAAAACTCAAAGACATAAAATACCTGAAGTTTCTCCACTTATTACCATAGTTATTCCCAAAACACTACCTAAAGTTTACTAGTGTTTTATTGATGTAGATTTGCTTTACAGACAGTTTTCAGCTTCAAGTCTTCAGAGTGGCAAGAAACTATAAACTTCAGACTTCACTAATCCAGAACATCTGATCACCAGTGGTTTACGAAAAAACAGCTTTTACCACAAGCCTATGTAAGGAACCATGCATTTACTATATCAAATTTCTTGAATGCGAAAAACCCCAATCTAAATATGTTTTTATGAATCGTGTCTTTGTGCAGGTTTGAGCAATAATTTGGACAAATCATACATAATCTGAGAGCAAGTAAAAAAAAAAAAGGTATAAAAAAGGACTTCTGAAACACTGAGAAGGGAAGCATTCCCCACTCCAGTCACTGTCTTTATCCAGTTTCCACATTTACACCACTCTCAGTCTTGCTTAAATGGAAGTCTGGTCTCAGTAGGTAAGAGCTAGCAAGATTTACTTTCACAATTCAAGTGACGCCAAATGCTGCCCATCACATCAGTTAAAAGTTTAACAAACCTGCAAGCTTTTTGATTTTATAAAGTAAACTATTTCAATTAAGGTAAAAATCCAGACAGAGAAGCTTAGCAAAAGAGAAATGGACAGGTTTGTTGACTGTGATGAACATGGTTATTAGGCATTATGCCTAATTCTTAATTCTGCTAGAGATTAAAACAATTGGTCTATCAACAAATGCCTACACTCAGCTACAACAATATTTGCAGTTTTCAGACTACACAAGCAAAGAGCAATGTAGTAATGTACAGAATGGTGACAGTTATGCTAAATCTAAATTTTTTTCCATTCTTCTGCCTTTATTTCACAATTTAGTTTTTCTCAATGCATACTCATCAGGTACATAGAGAAATCCTACTTCTCTATCTTTTCCAGCCTAAGACATTTTGAAGTTTATTTTTTTTTAAGAAGTTATACACAGTGGCTTCAAATGCCTGCAGATCACTCTTCCTGTTCCTGGCACACGAGAAGTGACACTGGTTGGAGAAGCCCGACCTTGAGTGCTGTATGTGCCTATATATGGTCAGGAATACGTGCTCCCACTGCAGGGCTGCGCAGTGCCACTGTCAGCTCCGCCCCTGCAGCTCGCTCCTCGGACTCTGCTAAGGTGCATCTAACAATAACAGGTACATTAAAACTCTCCCTCTTTAATTTTTCTTTCCCGTCTTTTAACTGAACCGAAACACAGTTATTTCACAGTTGTATTTGCTAGGCACCCTGACAGCTCACTCCTTCAATCAACATCAATGCTACACAGAAAACCATGCTGATAAGCAAGATGCTGTGAAACCACACACTCACCCTTGCTCTTTCCTACACATCACTTATTTCAAATTCAGAAATTCAGCTGTGAACTCTTTGCAGCAGGGAGACCCACCCTTTCCTCTATACTCATAACAGGTTAAAGTTCACTGCTCCACAGCAATAAAAATGAAATAGTGAAAGATATACTAATAGCCCTTTTAACCTAAGTAATTGCATTAAAATTGAGGGGTGGGGGCCGGGGGTGGGGGGCAAAGGAGGAGGAGGAAGAGGGAGGGCATGCAAAAGATTCCCACAATAATTTCCACTCAAAGACAACTTTGTTGCTAATTACAGGGGAATAAAAAGAGCTTTCCGAAGTTACTTTTATCAGTGTTACAGCAGGCTCAAAGCATTGTACATCACGCATTTACATTCTGGATTCCTGAAGATACCCTTGCCATCTTGTAACACACAATAAATCTCCCACTCATAGAAACCTGTATTTGGCAAAAAAAGATGATGAGATATCACATCCAGAAGAGAGCTCCAGGAACAGCAGAGTCTAGAGAGCTCTGTTCTCAGAGTCATGCCTTCTGATATAGTTCTTGTTGAAAACCTGTCTGCAGGCAACCGAACAAATGGTTTTGTCTTGACCCACTTAACTACGTTCACAGGTAGCTACAGCGTTTTCTCACATTTAGTTCATAGTTACATAAATATTATCACAATATTATCATATAATTCAAATGAGGCAAGTTTCAACTCTCTCAAGATCTGTAATTCACACTCAAAATAACAAGTGATACTGCTTGTACTCACTGGAGTGATACTGGACATAAGACTTACCTAGTTTTATTTAGTTCTGAGTTTCATTCCAACTTGTGGTCTGAGTTCAGCTTGAGCTGTGCTATTATTTTTCAATATGCAGCTTTGTTGTTCCTTAGAAAGCAAAACTGCTCTGACATCTACCACTCAAAATAAATTTTGCATTGACATACGTAACCCATCAAGGAGTCTAAGATTCAAATATTTGCAAGATACAATGCTTGATGATCTGTCCAAACATCAACATAGTTTTTGAGTTTGTAAACCCTTCAGTGTTTAAAGAAAATGTAAGTGGCTTCTCGTTTGGATAGCTAGACATTTGGTAGCACTGGCTCCAATTGCTCACTATATCTTTAGGTTAGAGACTTCCCAGGATGTTACACCAGCATTTTTACAAACTCCTATGTATCATCAGTGCTCATCTATTTCCGTGAGTACTAAGACAAGCTAAAGAATAGCTTCAGAAGGTGGCAAGAAGATAGCAACCAATTTAGCTAAAAAAGAGCTTTAAATAACTATTGCTTCTTGCTGTTGACAGTTTAGTGAGGCAAAAAAGCCTTTACACAGTTGGACAAACTCTGAGAACAAAAATGTGAGAAAGGTATTGTTGCCCTGGTTTGTAAGCCTTCTGGTTTTAACCTTGGAGTCAGATTCTTTTCACACAGATTCATGTAAATAATAGCCAGTGTTTACTTAACAGTATTTTCTGTTTTTCATTCCTTTTGTGATATAACAACTTTAATGAGCACCTTTCTTCTCTAGTGGAATGGANAAGGTATTACCCCATGTCAGCAGCAAACTGCCTTTGCAGCATCTCATGAAACTTTACTACACCCACGGGTATTACTTCTAACAGCAAAGCAGCATCCCCAAACATGCATCATCTCACAAGAACATGGAACAAAGGCAGCAACTGGCAGAGAGGAAATGAATATAAAAGTAGTATTGCAACTGCTTTCCTACCAAGCTCAACTGAAAATGAAGAGCTAAGGAAGAAAACCCTGTAAAAATGTGGTTCTGTGGCACAGGAAAGGAGGGGCACATTCCATACCTATGGCTTTGACTGAACAGACATTTCCTTAATAGTAATGCCTAGAGCTGCACTGCATCTGGAAAACATGTGTTTTACTCAATTATTTTTAATACACAAGTATTTAAGAGTATGTAACATTACCAGTACTTAATAGTGGTATAAAATGTAAATTCTACACAACGTGTGGTAATTTAGCTGCATTCTTTCTACCTGATGACCTGACTTGAATAATGAGATTTATGTTCACAAAAATAACCACTTTGAAAGGTGGTGGATGCTTCACTGTAGGGCCTTTCAGCAGCAGAGTATCTAAATATCATAAAAGTCTCCATCTTAAAATCACTTTACACACCACATAATATTAAGAAATATTAAAAAAAACCAAACTCAAAACAGGACTCCTGAAAGTCATTGTATGAGGCACAGATAGCAAAAAGGAATATGAAAGCAGTGGATGTTACTTGGGTAATACACAAGACTAACCATAAAAAAAATTAAGGAAGATAAATCTCCCCCATGTAATTTTGCAGTTACTTCTATTACTCCTAACTATATAAAATTAGAAACCTTTTCTTATATATATTTATATACAGATATTTATGTATATATTGTATAAAGCACATATTTATACACAACCATTTATAGTCATAGATAAATATATACAATAGCAGCCAAGCAACTGCATACTTAGCTTATGGATCAGATAGACAACAGATAAGCAGCATAAAAAAATTACTTCCTTGCAAAAGTTATGCATTGAAAACTGAAAAAGTAGGAACATTTTACATTTAAGGAAAAACAAAAGCATTAACTTTTAATTGAGAATGAAATGGTATAAGAAATGGCTAACTAAGACTTCACGACGAAAGAAACCAACAGTATCATCTCCCACACAAAAACCCAAGACATCCTGTTACAGGGGCATCAACACACATGATCCCCAGTTGCAGCAATGAGGCCTCTCTCAGCAGTCTTTACAAAGTGGTATGCACAGTAAGCTAAAAGTACTTGGTTCATATTTGCAAAGTATTCTTCTACTACAAAGCCCAAGTTTTTAAAGTGATTCTTCCTCCTACCCCAAGATCGTTTGTTATAATGAGATACTCCAAGGACATCAAGCCTGGATTCAATAGCAGTGGGGAGAGAAGAGGAACATACCAGAGCTTGCTCTATGAAAAATGATATAATAAGGTACCACCTTAACTGTTATGTCTCCCCCTCCCAACTCCAGAGTCTTACAATTCTCTCTCAAAGTTACCAATTCAAAGTTTTAATGCCTTCTGTCAAGTTAAGAAATTATTTGAAGTGTTTTACATTTCAGAAGCTTTTTTACTCAAATATTAAAAAAGTAATTGCTATATGCTGAAAAACTTGCTTTCATTTCTCAACAAGCACTTCAAACTCCTTTACATCCCACTTCCAGAACCTGAAAGTGAATAGTATACATGGTTGCCTGCCAGAGATACATGTGTTTGCTAAATAATGCAGCTAAAATCCTTTTTCTATTCTTTTTTTTTACCACCAAAATTGAAACCAACAGGAAATAGAATTTCACAGCAGAACTGTAGGTTGAAGACTGTATTGGTAGGCAATAGAACCATACCTATTATATCATAAATTAATGTCTCCAATTTCATTACTGTATTTGCCAATAACCTGTTCTATTACTCTATTTTTGCTTCAATATGTTTCCCTTATCTACTTAAACTATGAGGTTTCCTAGGTAGCAAGCTTCTGAAGAAGTTTTGAGAATACAAAGGCAGCAAGAAGGGGGCTTTTGATGGTCCTGAAGTGCTACTGCATTATAAACACTCCCTAACACGGAAGAAGTCATAATCCCCAAAGGGTACCTGATTTCTTCAAACTAGTACTAAGGAAAGAATATATGACCTGAAGTTTTAGAAATCACTGATCTTTTATTTATAATAACAGGTTTCATTTGTATTCATCTTCAAGCTTCAAGTAATTACTTTTAATTTGTCAAAAAGGCAAACAATTTTGCTTTGCACAGTAACTTACTATGGAGGTACATAGTGAAAGACAAGCAGCACTGAACACAAGTTGCAACCATTATGTATTAGGAAAAGTTTCTGAACATGGGCTTAACCAAACATTGCAACACCTCACCTAGAGAGCCAGTACAGTCTCTGTCCTTGGAGATACTCAAAACTCAAAGTGCAAGTCCCTAAGCAACCTCATCTAAGCTGGCCCATTTTGACTAAGCAGCATTTGAGTTACCTTCAGAAATTTCTTCTAGCCAGTATGACTGTAGAAATAAACCAAGTTATCATCTGCAGTGACACATACAGCATATGATCGCTTCTTCAGACAGTGTTTAACACTTTCCCAAGAAAGTGATTCAAATATCTATTCTGTCCTTTAATCTCAATGGTATTGATGCATTTTTAATAAAAAAAAAACCAAAAAAACCAAAAACCTAACTCAAGACAACACACTATCTTCACACACATTTTCATGTATATCCTGAGATGGACATGGAAGTCTTAAATCTTGGAAGGCCTCCAATATTCAGAATTACATGTCAGTCTGAAAAGCACTCCTATCTTCCTCATTCTTATTAAAGAATTTCATCAAAATGTTATCAAAGGACACTTGCAAGACTTTACTTAAAATATTACAGTGCAATTACACCCAGAAAAAGTTATTTAACTGCAGCTCCTACTCATCTATAGTCTCCAAGTCTCATTTGACACAATTCTGAAAGTCAGAATTCTAAATCCTTTCAAAATGAACAATGTAGAGCACAAGAATTGCTTTAACACATGTAAATTAGAAAAGTAACATTTTTTCTGTCAAAAATTCTGCTAATGCTTCCAAAGCAGTTTCAAGAAAAAGGTTTATATTTGCATTGAGAAAAGTACCTGAGCCCCCCACATTGGTGGGCTTGTACATAGAATACAATCTGCTGTCAATGTGTTACATTTAAAGACAATGTTACAGGTGAGAGACGCATTTTATTGGCTAAGACTTTTCATTCCAAAGCACTGACTTAAGAAATGGGTTTTCCTTAATTTGACAAAACTGTACTGCAGAGTTTAGTTTAACTTTATTGGGTAAATTAGGTGTCAACATCTACAAGTCTAAGAAGTTACAAAGTTACTCAGTGTAGCAGGAAATACCTGGAAGCCATCCAGGCTCACTTTCACAAATGGGACTACTTCCTCATAGTCAGAGAAGTTTTGTTCTAATCACGCTGTTAAACCCCATCTTCCTGAAAAAGTGAAACTACTGAGATACAAGCTTACTGAAAGAGGTGTAGTTCCTTTTTTTAAAAAATATGTTTGACAATTCCCATATTTATTATGTTCAGCATTTTAAGGAATGCAAGAAATAACTTAATATTTAAAAATTTCATGTGTTATCCTTTCATTCCTAAAGGCATCCTGATTTTCTTAGGCTTTCTCTCAAGTCACACACAGCTATTTAACTCCTATGCTTTGTAGATTCACATTAAAAACAAAACAACAAAAAACCCCCAACCAAACCTACAATAAACACATCCCTTCAAGTCACCAAAAATGGACTGAAGAACACTAGTTTTATGATTTAAATAGTTGTAGTGTTGTTTTTCATTTGTGCCATTGTTTGTAAATGAGTATTTACATTAGCAAATGCCACTTTTACAGGAAAATCAGTACCTTTCATCAATCACAGCCTATATTCATGTAGATAAATTGTACATTTAATATTGCCACTAATATGCTTATTAAAAATATTTTTATACATGTTTATTAGTTCATTGTAGCTACAGGTAAGAAAACAATTTCTAAATAAACTGGAATGAAATTGAACTGCAAAAATGGTTACTAGAGTTTAACAAAACTGCTTCAAATATCCTAGATACATGAATGGGTTTTGCATTCAAAACTTGTTCAGTGATGATGCCTTATCTGCAGGAAGGCTGCAAAAGTGATGACTTTGTTGCTTGAGAGTTGAAGGCTTCAAGATTTCCACCTCCTACACCCCATTTTAAAATAAACAAACTGAATAAATAAGCAAACTTACGTTATTCAACATACGTAAAAACTTCTGAACTTTCAGTGACCTATGTGAATAACACAACTACAAAACACTGTGGATCACAAAAGCTGTCTTTAGCACCGAAAAATGGCTGCTCCTGGATGCTAAAACCAGTAACTTTCACTGGCAATGGTTCAACTTCAGATCTTCGGATCTACACAAATCTTACACACCTTGCTAGAAATAGTCCTCAGACTTTTTAAAAAAAGCTTATTCAAATTTATTGTCACACTATCATCATTGAAAGAAAAATAGGGCCTCAAAAACCTCTGCAAAAATGTGAATTTAAGGAACAAGATGGAGTTCAAAACCATTTATACAATCTTGAATACTGAAATAATGTTCTTTCTGGCTCTTCTCCTTCCTTGGTTTTAAAGATTCTTTACCTGAACTGTAACCATCTGGTTTGCCAGTATTCCAATTATGCCCCTTTCTGTATTCTCAATTATGCTAAACACTGCAAGTATTAAAATTGAATTATGCTACAGCTAAACACAGTCGTCTTAAATCTAGTAATAGTAAGGTATATGTAACTGCTTACTGCTGTTGCAACACAAATCTTTTGACTAAACGTGAAGTAAGATATGAATCAAAGACCTTTCTGAACTTGTTCTATCATTACATCACTCAATCTCCTACTTATTTGTGCTCATACATTGTCATTAGAAGTCTGAGACAAAAAAGTTCTGTTATTTGGTTCACTTTCTTTCCTCCCTGAATTTTAGGAGTTTCAGGGTTCTAGTTATGTCTCTATGGAAATTACCTACAAAACTACATCACTACCATCATCTGCATCAGCCTTCAATACTATCAGTTCTGTATAATGGGAGGAAAGTATATAAAGGAGCAATGTGATTTGTTTCTCATTAAAATCAATGTTTGCCTCCTTGCATCTACTCCTGCACTTATTTATAGTCCCAACTGGATGAGTGAGAAGGGTGTGTTTGTCAAATGCTGTCCAGCTGATTTTTTTTTTTAAGCTCAGTGAAACGGAATACTTGAAATAACATTTTTATTGTACAACAACAGCACAACTTAATTCATCAGAAATAAAATCTTAAGGTATCAAAAAATCTACATGCATATTGCCTGTTTTTCCATGAGTTTGCAGTGTTACCCATCTTTGCTTTCTTAGCCAATAAAATATACTCTCAGGCTTGGAAAATTCCACTCATACAGGACAATCAATTTTATATGGGACTGATAGAGAAATCAATTTAAATTTACAATGGATGAGCGCTCATTCTATTCACTTATACCAAGGCAAGAGGCGTCTCTATGAGTCTCTTCACTCCTTTTTGGAGAAAAAAACTCCTGAAATTAGTGGGTAAAAGAAAGTTCAGAACTTAACTCCATCAGCCACAAAACCACAGGCAGTGCTTCCAAGATCATACAGAGACAAGATAAAACTGTCATTCTGTCTTTTATTATTTGATAGGACAAGAAGCAATGGGCACAAAACGAAACACAGGAGGTGCCATCTGGGCACAAGGAAACACTTTTTCACTGCAAGGGTGACCAAGCACTGCCACAGGTCATCCAAGGAGGTTGTGGAGTCTGCATCCCTAGAGATTTCCAAAAGACATCTGCACATAGTCCTGGGCAGCCTGCTCTAGATGACTTTACAAAATGATGTCCAAGGATCCCTTCCAATCTTAACCACTCAGTGATGACAAGATAACTTGTAGTCTATTTTCAGCATACCCTCTGGAACACCATACTTGATTAGTGTTACTTGTATTTTCTATAAGTGGCTAGAAAAACCACAATTACCATTTACACTTCTGGATCACATTACTACTTGTACCAACAGAGGTAGCACTGAAATGTGAATTAAGTAGAGGAGGGCACAGTCTTCAAACCTCTTGGGAAGAAGATGGCAAGTTCCTGGTGCTATGTACCCGTAGGCATATCAGTGCATCTCTAGTTATAAAACACAGTGAAACAGGAAATCTGCCTTTCTGTAATCACTTAGATATTTTAGACATCCTTCTAACTTCAAAGAAGTTTGAAACATCATGTATTGATGCCTCCCACATTTGAGTCATCTCACAATTTCCAGACACAAAAATATAAATTTTTAAACCGTAAAGTGAGCAAGACCATGCATTACATAAAGGCATGAGCAGTACACCAGCACCATGTACACAGAACACCACACCCTAGCTTGGAAAGAGGCAGCTGCCGTGAAGCTGGATCCCACAGAGGATGACAAGGAGCAGTGATAACGGAGGTCTCACCAAAGATCTTCCTCCTTGAGACTCTTCTGGAAAAACCTGCCTTAAATTTGAGTTTGCAACTGCCACAGAAAGAGTACATGTACATCTCGCTAACACAGTCCCTCTGCTCCTTGACCTCACACATCCCCAGTTACTGCTTCCTAACAGAAAGGAAAACAGCCTTCCTCATCCCCACAGCTCCATCCTCTCGTAAATCACCCATCTCCTCCTGGAGCCTGCGGGGGTGCCTGGGGACCTCAGGCCGGGTGCTTCGGAGCAGCCGGCTGGCACGGGCACGGCGCCTCGGGAACGGGAAGTGGAGGTGGGGGAAGGGAAAGCCCTTCCGCGTCTCTTCTGCCTCTCCCTCCCATCCCCGCGCCCCTCACGCCGGGCGGGGGCGGCCGCGGGGACCGGCACAGCGGCCGCCGCCCCCGCCGGGC
>VYXC01013399.1:336471-403463 GCA_013397175.1 Platysteira castanea | reverse complement strand
GGGGTGTGACACATGCCACGGGGGTGGGACGCCTGCCGCGGGACTGGGACCAAGTGCGACAAAGGGTAAGGGGAGTGGAACGGGCGTGCAGCAGCTGTGCACAGAAGGGTGTGCAACAGGTGTTGTAGTGGGCCTCCACTTGGTGTGCAACAAAGGCTCTATGGGTGTGTAATGGGTGTATCGTGGATGTGCAAGTGAAGGAAAAAGACTCTGCAATGGGTGTGTAGTGAGCAAAGGTCATCAAAGGTTAATGGGCGGGTGTGCAATGGTTGTGCAATAAAGGGTAACAGGCAACGGGGGTGTTCTGGGGTGTGTAATGGGAACGGTGTGTAATGGCAGGGGGATATAAGGGGCAGGTAATGGGTAGCTGTAGGTGCAGTGGCTTACATGGCACACCCTGGCATGCATGGGACACCTGGCACACAGGGCACACGATAGTACCCGTGGCACACCACGGCTGGCTGCCTGGCCAGTTCCAACAGCCTGGTCACATGGCCCATGGGCACCCCAACAGCTGGTACGCCTGGGTTTGGCATTACTGTATGCTGCGCTGCAGTCCCTGCCATCATCTGCAGAGAGCTGGGAGCAGGCTGGGAGGGCGGCTGCAGCTGGGAGTTGTGGGAGGCACACGTGTGAGCTGCAGGGGGGCACAGGACCTATAGATATGCACAAGCTGCACGGACACCAGCGTTGCTCCCCAGGCGTGTGAGAGTCGGAACACACAGGGAGCCAAGGGAAGGGAGACAAGGGGTACCTGCAGCCAGTGGGTTCATGAGCAAATAGGCAGTGAGTGGGCCTGTGTGAGAGCTGCGGGCCAGTGAGTGGGTGGTGCGTGTGGAGACAGGCCAGGAATGTGCCCCTGACTGTGCGCGTGCCTCCCAGCCGCTGTCCCCATCGCGGCATTTCCTCTCACCCTCCGGGGTTGCTTTCAGGCCACACCAGGGTGCAGGGGCAGAGCTGAGGCCAGATTGCAAACACATGTCCTTCCCCAAAAAGCAGTACTTGAGCCACCACCACTGTCCCCAGGTTGGAGGCAAGTGTCCCTGTGTACCACTGGCAGAAAGGGAAACTGAGGCACAGCTGTGGGTGGGAGACATCCGGTGGCAGGGACTGCGGTCATGCCCGCAAACCACAGCTGCCCCGGCGGGTGCAGCCTGAGAACTGTGGTTTCCTCTTGTTGGTGACAGTGGTGACAGCACAGGCACTGAGCACTGTGAGCATCCTTGGGATGGGCTCCAAGCTCCCCAGCCTCTCTCCCACCACTCTACAGCTGATCCCATGAAGCCAGCGTGTGTTCGCTTTGGAGACCCTGAGTCTGGTGTGGGCCCACCAGGCCAGCAGTGAGGGTCTCCTGGGATCCCCGAGGTGTCCCCGGGGTGAAGCTGCCACCACATGCCTTTAGGCAGGTGTTGAGGGGCCACAAGCTTCCTGCTTTTAGACTTAAAAACAGTGGGGATTTCACTTTTCCCTCTCCCTGTGTTGATGCTCTGATCAAAGTGTTCACTGTCAAACTCGATCCCATTTTCAGTCCATCAGAGCCAAAAATCACTGCTTGCATCTGCTGAGCACCCTGAGCTGGCAACAGCTCCTGCACATCCCTGGTTCCACAGCCAAGTGCCCATGGGGCGACAGGCACCAACAGGTCTCCCTTTGGCTTCTCCCGCCTTTGAGAAAATGAAATGCCAAAAAGAAGATGAAAAGTGGAGCATTACAGGGGCCCTGCAGCACTGGGGATGCTCAGAGCTGGACTGGCTGCCAGAGCATCCCTGTGCTGCTGCCGGTGGGGTATGGCAAGGGTCCCACCAGTCCCCTGCTGTGATTCTCTGCCAGCTCCAGTGGGCACAGGGCTGGGTGTTTTGGGATGGATACTCCTCGGGATGCAGGTTGCCCCAGCAACGGTTGCTATGGAAAACACTTCAGTGGCAAAATTTCCAGCCATATTCATGTGTCCGTCATTGTCTTCCGGAGAGTCCCTGGTGTATGGTGAGCCAGGCACGGCTGGCTCTGCACAGGCAGGCTGCTGCGGCTGCAGGGGACTGGCTGTGCTGGGCCCAGCTTTTCCTGGCTTTTTGCAGCTTTTCCTGCTGGATATGGTGTGAGAAGGTAGAGGAGAACTCCAGAGTGAGATTTGGGGGAGCATGGCAGATGTACAGTGGACAGGGGGAACAGGCTGTGCCATGCCATGCCATGTTAATTGGCTAGCTGCCAATTAATGTCCTGTTGGCCCAGCCATGTCCCAGCCATTGGATGAGATTCATTTTGGTGAATCAAAGGCAGGGCACAGCTCTGGGACAGTGGGACATACCAGGAAATGGGCTGGCACTGGGATGTTTGCAGGGACCAACAGCTTCAGCCGGGGCTTCCTGCTCCCGCCCACAGCCCTGCTAGGTCTGTGCTTTGGAAAGCTGCTCCCCACCTCCTGGAGCAGCAATAGGATTACACGGGACTGAGTCTCCTAGCAATGAATGAAGAAATAAATCCTATAAGGCAGGACAGGATTTATTAGACTTCAATATTCTGGAAATAATGAGGACATTTCTCTTGGCTTGTAATATCACGGGACCCAACAGGATCACAACCAGGATTTATCCCTGTGCTTCTCCATGGCACTGGGTCGGTTCTTAGCTGTGGAGAGAAGATGCTGGGGAGGCTGCTTGCCTTTCTGAAGAGCAGGATGGCAGAGCACCCCCTCATCTCCAGCAAAGCCAAGGCGGGCTGCAGGCTTCAGGCTGCCCCAACAGTAGCGGCTCTGTTTGTGTCCCCATTCATCCCCTAGTGAGGGCTGGCACTGATCCTCGCCCCCGGCTGGGGCTCACTGCTGGGAGCGGGAAGGGCTGACAGCAGGAAGGGCCGGCTGTGCTATCACCATCAGCTGAGTTTCAAATGCCAGTGCCAGCACCCACCACCAGTGCAAGGATGCCCCGGGCTTGGGGACCCTCAAATGTGGTGGGAGATCCATGGGCCACTCCATTACTCCCCATTAGTTTTGAACATGCTGCAAACAGAATCCCATTGTGCTGCTGGGTGGGACATTGCTGTGAAGGAAAGGGATGGGAAGAGGCTGAAAACAACATCTTGGAAAAGAGGATGTGATGCTGCCAGCATCACCTTCCAGGCACCAGCTCTGCCCCTCGGGGAACTGCTGCCCCAGCTGCGGGTAGATGCTCCTAGGGTCAGCTCCACACTCTGGTCCCTCCTTCTCCCAGCTGCCACGCTTTGCCCCATGGTAGCTCTGTCCATGAATCCCGTTGTGGTCCTTGGGACAGCCTGGGGCTATGGGATGCACCCCCAGGGAGCCAGCATTCAACCTCCTCCCATGTCAAGAGCCAACATTTATTCCCGCATCTCTTTCACTGAAGCAGCATTAAATGCACAGTGTTACCTCCCTGTCACGATTCCTGTGGCCCCGTAACAGCCCCCACAAACCCCAGCAGATCAGTAAAGCTGAGCCTGTGGGTGTGGGTTGGGCACAGCTGGTTTTACCATGGCCTCAGCACATGGATGCCGTGGCAGAAGCCCCAACCATCAGGACACACGGACACAATCGGAGCCTTGTTTGGGGCTCAGCTGCACAAGGGGCCCCTTCAGGCAGCCAGGGAAGGGGGAGCTCCTCGGGGCGATGTGATGCTCTGGCCATGAGAGACTCCTTATAGGGCCAAAATTACCCCAAACCAATGCCCAGGGTGGGTCCCAACCCATGGAGGACACACGAGCTTCCCAGAGAAGACAGCTCAAGGTGGGAATGTCTCAAAAGATGGACCCACATCTCCTGAGAACATTGCTCCTCGCAGAAGGTGAAAGGCTGCTGGGGACATCAAGGGCTGCTGGGGCCGCTGAGGGCTGGCAGGTCGTGGGGCCACCCCCCCTTCATGGGAAGGCGACTGGGCAATGGAAATAGCAAGCAGAGAGGGGTTTTGGTTGGGGTATTTTTCCTTCTGAAGCAGCCAAGCTGTGTTTTCTGGAGACCTGTAAATCACTCCTCGTCTTCAGGAAAGAGGTGACGAATACATGATCCAATCAAGCAAAAACGTGGGACGCTTGGGAGCATAGGGGGAGCCAGGAATCAGCCCAGGCTGGAGGCTGCCTCCTGGCCGTCCCGCCAAGCTTGTCCCAGCTTGCTGGGCCAGAAGCTGGCACTGTAGCATCCTCAAGCTGAGCTGGGCACACCATGCTGCCACGAGCTGGGGGGCCCAGCAGAGATGGGAGTTGAGGCTCTCAGCCACTGCCTTTAAACTGCACTTTTCCAGCAGGTCAGGTTGCTTCCAAGATTTCAAGATTTTCCACATTTGCTCAGCTGAAGAGAAGAAAAAATTCCAGAGAGGCTGGAGGGTTTGTGGAGAACATAGCTGGGCTGGCAGGCAGGATCCCATAAATTCGGGGTCATCAGTTTTCCCAGTTCACCAGCATGCCAGGGGAGGTTGTACTGGCCACACCCCTCTAACACACCGTTAGTGTGCATGTGAATCCAAAGCCACCCCCAAGCCATCCAGAGCCAGATGCAGCTGCAGGACTCGCTATGGACACAGCCTGGAGGTCTTTAATGCTTTTAAAAACAAGGCTGGGTTTGCTGCTTCTGGCCTTTGGGATCTCCAAGGTTACTTGTTGCATCTCCATTCTGCTCTTGCTCATAATACAATGCACAGAATTATTTTCCATTTCTTACCTGCTTGGTGCTGCCGAGCTGCTGGAGCAGAAGGGGCCCTAGAATGCAGCTGGGATACTCATGCTGCAGCAAAGGTTTTGGTCAGCAGCCCCCAGAAGCCGGATGTCATGGGGCTGTGCAGGGGTGACCCTTCCCTGCCTCTGTCCAGCAACAGAGTCATGGGGGACACAGGGCAGAGAAGTTCCCAAATATTCCTTCCTCTCCTCTCAGCAACAGCAGAGCAAAAGGCAAATAATTTCCCTGGCCGCCTGCTCAGCACTCACAGCAGGCCCAGCCCTCCCAGCCCTGCTTGTGGCTGCCTCGGCATCTCATCATCTTCGGGGATCTGCAGCAAAACAAGCCTGGGCTGCCTTGGGGTCCCTGTTGGGAGGGACCCTGTAAGGAGGGCAGGACAGCACACAAGGAGAAAAGGCACTGGAGATGGTCCAGCACTACCATTCTGAGCAGGAGAGCAGCCCAGCTATTGCAGCAGCACCTGCCTCGCTCCACAGCCTCCACTGAGGTCCAGCCAGGGCCACTCACCACCACTCAGGAGCCCGAAGCTGAGATATCCCCACAACAGTGCCCTGCATAGAGACTCTGATTGTTTTTGCAACCTAAGCCAGAGCAGCAACTGGCCTGGAAGCGTTTGGAGATGAAAATGTGTCATCACTCTGTTGTTTTGTTTCTGTCCAATTTCAGGCTTGTTTAAGCAGGTCCATTACAGCTGATTCTGTACAGAACAGGGCGCCAAAGGCTGCAGCTCCCCTGAGCACGTGGTGTTTTGTTCTCATCTATCCTGCAGCATGGCCACAGAGCAGGGGCTGACTCAGCAGTGGACACATGAGCCCAAGGCTCAGACTGTGCTCAGAGCCGCAGGCAAGGGGCCATCGGCATCCCTCGCCCCGTGGGCAGGAAGGATGGGGCTTGTACTGCTCTCCCCCAGAACAGCACCAGCAGGGGCTGCCCCACCAAGCAGGCCCGGAGCATCCTGCGGGGAAATGCTGGTGAGTAGCTCCGCTCCAAGGATGTGCACAGGCCAGACGTTGGGAGCTGCCCAACTCCACCAGAGCCAGACCAGCAGGGATGGCTGGGATGATGGTGCTTTGCTCATCTCCAGCTCCGGCTGCTCGTTCCACACCCAGGCGCCTTGGCCTGCCCTCCCAGGCAGCTGCACTTGCTGAATGTCCCTGCGTGGCCATGCTTTGGATGAGTTTCCTTACTCCTGCAGCACCACTACAGGACTACATTGACCTTGTCACCCCTAATTCTGGATTTCATAGCCCCAGTACTGAGGAGGGAAACTGATTCAAGCACTTGCTCTGACCCCCAGGCTGCTGGGCACACACTGGGCACCTCTGAGAGAGGTTTTTATGACTGCAGTCAGACACTCCTTACTCTATGTGATCCTTAATTTCTCTGTCCTCTTGCTTCCCGCACAAACCACACTGCCAGCATGCAAGAGTGTTGGGATGGAATACTTTATTCACATGAACACTCCTTCCTGCCTGCTGCAGCTGCTCCCATCTTCTTGACAGCGTGAACAAGGAAGGATTTCTTCACCAGCTTGCTTAACCCCCCCCCCAGCATCATCAGACCCCACAAACAAGTACAGACAGTTTGGCTTTGTCTGGACAGGAGCAGAGGGTGGAGGGGCAGGGAGTGCTGCAGGGCTGGCAGAGCAGGGAGAAGGGCTCCAGCCCACAGCTTGCGTATGCACAGCAGCCACGGAACCTTCCTGCAGCTCCACTCTCACCACCAAACATGCCAGTACTCTCCCAGCTTTGGTGGCTCCTCCTGCTGCCAGAAGCACCTGGGATTGGGAAAAGATGGGTGCCACCACCCCTTCTCCTTGAAAAGTTGCTGCCAGAATTACACCAGCATCTTCTTTCAGCTGCTGGGCCATTTAACCCCCAAAGTGCCCCCTGTCCATGGACAAATACCCTCCCCAAACTATTACAGTAAAAGGAAAACCCTGTATGTTGAGACATACAGGCTGAGTCTTGGGTAGAGAACAGTTTCTGTGCTTGGTGGTCATCAGTGGCTGGCAGCCCCCAACCAGCCCTGGGGCACAGAAGGGAGCAGGATCCCCCATGGCCACCCCTGGCATGTCAGGGCTTCATCCTGCTCAGTCTGATGTCGCGTTCGATTTCAAACTGCCTGTGATCCACACGCTCCAGGAATGCTTTCCTCTCGATGTACCTGCAAGGAAGCAGAGGCAGAGGCTGTGAGCAGTGCCCGTGGCAGCCTGTGTGACCCCCAGCCTGGGGCAAACCCCATCTGAAGGGACGAGCAGAGAAAGCACCATCTGCCACCCTCCCTCCCTTTCTTTCCATGAACTGATCCCTCCCTCCCATGAATTATCTCCTGCGGACACCAAAACTGCTCTGTGGCCTGCTGGCTGTCATCTGGGGGACTCCCAGAGGTCTGGTGGTCCCACAGGCTACAGAACTGAACTGGCTGATTCTGGTTCCAGCTCTTCTCTTACAGCTGAGGAATGTCCTCCACAGACACCTTGAAGGGGATCAGAGCAGGCCTTTGCACCACCCAGCAAAGCATCTCAAACCCAACCACAATCCTCAGTACAAGCTGACAGGCCCACGGTACAAGCCAGGAACAGGCACAGGGAGCAATAGGGATGCAGAAAGCATCACCCAGCAAGCCTGGAGCAGCTCAGGGATGCAGGCCAGGGGCTTCCCAGCCACAGACCAGCTCCTAACCACCAATGAGTATTTAGTGCTGCCCCTCAGCACGGCACCTGAGTGCTGCGAGGAAGAAGGCATGCCTGCGCCTGGAAAAGCACCTTGCTGCTCATTAATAGCATGCAGCTGAATTTTAATGTACTTTGCTGCAAACTCTTGCCACAGACAGCCCGGGGCTGTGCTACTAATTAACCTACAGAGGGAGCGAAATTGCAATTCAAAACAGGAGCTGTAATTGAATCATCACAATTGTTTTGCATTTGTTCCAGGGTGGCAAACACTGGACTGCCACAACAAGGTCATTAAACTCATGTGTGAGATGCACGGGGAACCACTGAATTTGGCTGTTCTGTTGGTCACTGCTTTTCCTGCTCACCAGAGCAGTCCACTGCTTGAAAGCAAGACCAAAGCCTAAAGGAAGATGAGCATCTCAGGCTCTGTGGGTTTTCCAGGCTGCTGGGTGACTGGCAGTGTGCATGAAGGTGCCCAAGACCTGCATGGGAAGGCTGAAGGCCTCTCCTACCAGTGGTCTCTCTGAGACAGATGGACATTTGGTGATGGGGTCCCTGCAAGGTCAGGCTGGATGGGGCTCTAAGCAATCTGATCTAGATAAAGAATCCCTGCTCACTGCTGGGGATTGGATTAGTTGGCCCTTAAAGGTCTCTTCCAACCTGAACCATTCCATGATTCTGCAATTCTTTATGCTACAACTATTGAACCAGTACTGAATGTGTTCCCAGCAGGGAGCATTTGCCCTTGCTGCAAGGGACAGCCGTGACACTCCTGCCCATCCAGTCATCATTGGAAATGAATTAATCCAGATTCATTTCAGCGAGTGATTCCCCCAAGCGAGTGAATGGCCCCATGCATCCCTGCTGCCACCCCATTCCCATCGCAGCTCCAGCCCACCTCAGGCTGACACAACTGGGTCAGCTCCTCTCCGCCGGCTGCGAGGGGCAGGGACCAGCACGGTGCAATGCGGGCGAAGAGCTGGCTGAGAGGAGGTATTTTCCTGGCTCCTGCCCCTCGCTGTTGGAGGAGGGCTGTGCACTGAGGCCCCCTCCCCACACTGGTTCAGGAAAGGCAGGCAGGGGAGTGTCGCTTCCCTTCATCCCTGTAAGCAGGGAGGTGACCGGTTCCTGGGGCTGGGCTCAGAGAGGCCACAGGAAGGAAGCTGAGGGGTCACGCTGTATGTGCTCAGTGTCATATTGCTGGGCGTGTGGCTTTTCTCCCCCTCCACTGCTAAACACCAACCACAACCCCAGCTGGGAAGACAAGGACAGGAGTTACTGATGTTCATGTGGGAACACCCCAATGGCCTGGGCAGTGACAGCCCAACCTACTGAATCTGAAGCTCCTTTGGCCCCTCTGCGACACCCATCTATCAACCCCAGCAAAGGACCAATCTCTTTTTCTCCTCCTCTTCCTCCCTGACTGCTGTGCCTCTCCGGTGGGCAGGGCCTGGCTCCTAGGGGATCGATATGGATCATGAACCAGGAATGCGGTCTCACAGCTGCAGCCAGCACGCTGCATGGAGGAGGAACTGCGACGTCATCCCATGGCGTTGTCCTTGGCTGGCCACAGCAAAGTGCTGTAGGTAGAAGAGCAGACCCCCCAGGCACCACCTGTGGGTACACCGGGGCTTGTGCAGCCTGGCCGGCTTGTGCTGCAGGCACACAGGGGCTGGAGGTGCAGATGGATGCGAGCAGGGAAGCTGCAGGGTCGGCACAAGCTCCTGTGTGCTCCAAAGCCTGTGCTGGAGCTGCAGCTCTGTGCTCAGCCAGTTCCGTGCAGCCGACACCAAGGCACCACCCAACACGGTGCAAAGTGCATGAGCAAGGCACAAACACCCGTCCTGCGCTTGTTTAAACAACCTTTGCTACCTGAATCAATACCTTCCTGTAAATTATCAACCCTCCTGGAAATAGGGCAGCTGTGATCCGTGGCAGAGCAAAGTAAATCCATTGGGAGCAAGGCTGTCTGTCCTAACAAGGGCAGCTGCAAGCTGCTCTGGGGAGGGTCTCAGTGGTGCTGCCTGTCCCCTGTCAGTCACCATCAGTCACCCGATGCAGGAGTGCACGGGGCTGGCTGCTCCCCCATGGGGCTGCCCTACAAAGGTGGCCCAATTAAGAGGCCACTACACATTTCCATTTATAAAGCACATCAGAGAGATGAACAGCAAAGGGGGTAGCTGCCTCTGCTCCTTACTCCAGCCCCTCCTGTCAAATCCAGGACAGGCCCTCAGGACCTGAACAGCCAGGCTGTAAAAGCCCAGATTCTACTCCTACGGAAATGCAAATCACTGGATGGGGGCTGGTGATACAAGGGGTGGAAAATCAGAGGCAAGGGAGGACAGAGCCATCGGGCAACACGTCCCCTCTGTCTCGGTAATTCTAGGCCCAGGCTGTGGCTGGCTGATAACCAGCACTAGCAGCAGAAAGATTCCACAGCCCCGCTGCTCCACTGGTTGCCAGTGTTCTGGCCAAGCATGTGTGGCTGCTGGAGAAGGGCCAGGGAGGTACAAGGAGCTCTGGGCTACAGCAACTTCTACAGGGTTAGCACAAAGAAGAAATTTAGCCTGTCTTCCCCTCTGAGCAAAAAGTAAAGCTTCCAGCCTTCCTCAAGACACACAGACCATCTCTGTAAGTGCACAGGATGCGTGGCATCAAGCAAACATCTCCAGGAATGGGCTCTGGCTTTCCTTGTCAGGCAGACATTTACAATCATACAGCAGGACATGTAGGGAGCAGAGATTTCTAACAGCACCAGGGATTAAAGGCAGCGCCCTGCTCTCGCCTGCCTGGGTTGAAGGGTTAACAACAGCTCATTACAATTTTTATAGAGATGTGTAAATGATTGCCCACTGAAGGGTGAGCACAGTTGACATTATTAAAGGAGAAGAGGCAGCTGCAGAAGGGACAACAGGCTCCTGTGAAATGACCTGAGGCCGGCAGCAGCTGTGTCTGTGTGACCTGGCCCCCAGGCGGGCTGGCTGCTCTGTGAGGGTACTGCACCCTTAACACCGAGGTGGCCTGCAAGCAGAAATGCAGTGGGCTGTGCCTCCACTGCTGCTCCTCCCTCCTCCCTTAACCTTGAAGGTGGAAGTAGTTGGATGATCCCCTCACACTACATGCCTGACTAGTATAAACATATTCGTAAGGAGTGTCTAAAGTTATCCTGGCATTACGTTCCTCATTTGTTTAATGACAAAAACCGCTTGCCAAGAGCTCAGCAGATTTTCTATCCTGGGATGTGACAAGCAGCAAAACCCAAAGCTGTCCAAGATTAAAGATGTTCTTAAAATTGCTGCTCTGCTTTGCTCATCTTTTCCATGGGCTGATCCCTTCTTTAGCCTTCAAGGACCATTACCTGAGTCTTTGGAAAGGTCTGCCAGGCATGAAGAGCAATCTGTCCTGCTTGGATGGGGTGGGAAAGGAAACAGCACTTGGCCAAGAACAGTCAACATGCAAATCACTATTTGGGCACACAAGAGATGACACAAAACACTGCTCTGCCACACCTGTATGTGGTGTAAACCATTTGCCTCCTTGGACTTCAGGGATCTTGGAGGAACAGCTGCCCCCTCTCCAGCATTCCTACTGAATAGCTCTACTTGTTCAAGGGCATGGAACCAGGAACAGGTCAGGGGAGATCTGATAGAGAAGGTGTGTTGTGGAAAAACTGAAAATATCTATTTGACAGTTATAAAGTATCTGTTTAAAATAGAAAAACCAAAGTGTTGGAATGCAGAACCTCTGAGTTTTTCTGCAGAGTAGAAGAACAGCTTATACTAAAATATACATTTTATGAGCTGTCCACTAAGCTGGTTATGTTTTCCCAGAGCTTAGCAAAGCACTTGTAGTGGAAATGCTGCTTCTGATCTCATTATCACTCCCCGCAGTGCATGTTATTCACTTTCTCTTTTATTTACAGCACCGCCATTTACTTTTATGATACTTCCATTAACTTCATTGGAGTGAACATTGCTTGATGCACACAACCAACGCCCAGCGCTGCCATAATCCTTAATGCACCTTGCCAGCTGTTCTCGGTTTACATAAATCTTTATGCGGGAGGAGGGAGAACAGATGCAGCTGAAATGTGTCATTTGAAGAACAGAACAAAAACCTCCCAAACTGAAAAAAGAAAACAGGACAAAGGCAATAGTGTTTCCTCACAGGGGGGCTGCATTACACTGGTTCATGATCTGTACCACAAGCAGAAGAGATGATAAAGCCAGACATTGGCTGGACTTAAAGAACTCACAAGGTTGTTAGCAGACTTACCGGTCTCCTGTGATGCTTACAGCAGCTACTGGCTTTATGTATCCCTAGAATAAATCCTTAAGAAATCCCACGGGTTTTTGAACTCTGTAACCAGCAATGGGCTTCCCACATGTAAAGGAAGTGGTGGGAAATGCTGGACTACTATTAGGTAAAGTCCCTCTTACCCGTCTTTCCCTCGGTTATGGATTGCCAGCTCCTCCACAATCCCCTCCTCCTCCTTGAAGTTCTCCCAGTCCAGTTTAGATTTCTCCAGTGTGCTCATCTTCTGCTTTTTGGCACCGATCTTCCCCAGGAGGCTACTCATACCGCTTGGCCTCTTCACCCTGATGGAGATTAGGGAGCAAATGTTGGTTAAATTCAGGGAGATGGCAATTAAAAACAGAGCTGAGAAATGTCACACATGAGAGTGGTGGCCTCAGTGGTGAGCCACTGCCACCATACAGAGGGCCACCAACCCCAGGCAGCCTGCAGGCGGCAAGGTCACGCTTCCTGCAGATCCTGCTCTGCCGTTCCCCTGGAAGCAGCAGAGTTCATTACACACATATCTCAAGTGCTTGGTTTTTGTGAAAGGGCTTTTTCATTTATCTTCTTAAGAGAACAGAGAGCTTTCAGGCCAAAAGAGATCATTAAATCATCTAGTTTGACCCCTAGTATATACCAGGCCAAGCCATTCCACTGATCACCTCTGTGCTAAGTCTGGTTCTTTGTCTTCAGTTAAAGTGTTGTTTTCTGGAAAGCATCCAGCCTCAGTGCGTCACCACCGCTGACAACACATCTAGGAATTAACCATTTCATTGGTATTAATGCTTGACTTCCTCTAGCTTTAGGTTCTGGTTGCTGCTGCTTAGTCTAAACCCAAGAACACTTTGGTCTCCAGGCAAGTCTCATTAGTGACGTACTTGTACACCACTAATGAACTTACATCTGAATTATTTTCATGCAAACAGATAGAGCTCCTTAATGCCGCTCATTTAAATGCATTTTGTCCCAGCCCGTATGTCACTTCTAAGGTTTTGTCCCCCTGCTCACATTTCAATGCTCTCTGAAGATGGGAGCACAGAACTGCCTGTAGCCCCCACCCTTCTCCTGATCTGTTTCTGTCCTAGCATCACCTAAATCCTCTTAGCTGCACACTGAATCCCAGTGCACGTGCACTGTGATCCCATACCAACTCCCGGGTCCCTGTTTGGCAGGAAAACCACTTTGGTCTTTCATCTCCTTGTTCCTAGAGGAGTGAAATCCCACCTATGTGGTGGGGCCCCCTAATCTCCCCTTTATGCTGCGAAATGCACACACAGGGCCTCAGGTCAGCCGGGTTGCCCTCCAAGGAAGACAATTCTCAGGGATAGGAACCCATAAAACAAACTTGTATTAACCCTTCTTAAAACCTCCCCCAGGAATGGGGGGCAAACAGCATCCCATTGAACTCATGTTTACACACATTCCAGAGATAACTTCAGGTCTGCAGGGCCTTTGCCTCTGCAAGAAGCCAGAGAGGAAATGATTCTCGTTCCTGAGAGATGAAGGAATTTGGGAAGAGGGGCCCAAGGCAGGCAGCCAGGTGAGCATGGCAAATTGCTCTCCATCAGTGCTCTCTGAGCACACTCCTGCCCACGGGTAGCTGTTCTTGGGAATGTATCCAAAGTTGTCCTTATCGGGTCATTAGCATGGTTTATGCTTCCGTAATTTGCAAGCCTCTAAAGGAAAACAATTCTGCAGTTTATATGGAATTAAATCAAAGAAAACGACAACTCTGTAAGCCTCAGCCAGAAGACTCTGAATGAAAGAATCGCTGGCTAGAGTCACTTGGGGTTGCAGCTTCCTGACACAGATATATTTGGGAATAAGGACATCTTGGCAGGCTCCATAGCAACTGGACAAGGCTGCCTGCCCCTCCTCAACACCAGCCAGAGGAGCAGAAATGTCCTAGGACCTGGCTCTTTTATTTCCTTCAGTCCCTGCCCATGGCTGGAGCACAGGCCAACAGACAGCAGTTTTTCACTCTGCAGGTACACAGAACAAGCTGGATGCTCTTTGATTCACTTTTATCCTCAAACATCTCATCAAGATGTCTACAGCCCTTCACACCATGATCACACAGTAAAACTTTAAACCTCAGGCTCCAATTCTCCCTTACTTCTCAAGGCATGATGGCTCTAGGTACCCTTATCTGCAGGTAGCAGGAAAGTGGTGTAAGGGGGCAAAATGGGCAAAGATGTTCTCAGCACAAGATAAAATTGGAGAGACTTGGTTCCTACATGTGGCTATCCAGGACTACACAAGCCTTGCTCAACTACCAAACCCAGTATCAGATGTGTGTTCAAGATGTGAGGGAGTCAGAGGAGAGGAGATATGACAAAGAATAAGGACAAACCAAATAAAACGTTGGGCAAGCATCCCCCATGGCACTCCCTGCTGTGCAGCTGCCTGGAAAGCCGAGTGTGGTGGTCGTGCACAGCAGTTCCTTATGCTGCTTTGGGAGGCCTCGAGATGCCCTGAGACAGCTCTACGGAAGTGCTGTGGCTGATCCAGCTGGCAAAGCTCCTTTGCCCCAAGCCTGGCAGGCAGAAGGTGTTTAAATTAACACAAGGTATTCAATAACACATTTCTCCAAATACACTTAACTTTCCAGACGCACTTGTGTTTAAGATTTTCCTACCTTTGAAGTAGGAAAAGCAGGGATGTAGAAATGGAGGGTGTTGTCCCTCATCCCTAGATTTCTCCTAAATGTTTTTTTGGGGCAAAAAAAAAAGTTTTTTGGCCAATGATCCAAGAGCCATCTCACCTATCCAAGGGCACCCACAGCTCATCTGCATCCACTGACCTTTCCGTGGGTGGAAGCCCAGAGCCACTGCCAGTTGAAATACAGACAGGTCTGACTGCAAAGGACACAGCACACACCTGGAAAAACCCAGCTGAAAGTTCTGGGATCTTTCTTGGGCGTTAGAGGAATCCCTGCCCTGCAGAGCGACAAGCAGGCTCAGGCAGGCTCACACATGCTGAGACTGATGCCTTTTTGGCTGAACCTTGGGCTGTCGGCTGCTGGTGGCGAAGAGCTGAGTTGGGACAGGGCCCAATCAGCCAAACTGGGCTGCTGAACACGTCTCTGCATGAAACACAGACTGGGATGGGCTGACAGGCCACTGCTATCCCCAAACCACAGTGGAGGATAGATGGGAGGCAAGGGGAACCAAAGGCAAGATGGATGGTTCATGGCCAGAGGTGGAAGAAGAGGTGGTGCTGGCTTCAGGGAGCAGGAGCCACAAACTAGATAAGGGCTGCTCATCATGGCTTTTCTCCCATGGCAATTTCTGGCATAAATTAACATCTGGGTGCACACATCCATCTGTAATGGTGCTCAAGGCCTCTGTATGTCCTCTTGGCCATGAATCTCAGGAATACAGCTTAAAACATATAATTCACCCCATGTTAGAAGCTATAGAGTCTGGGCTATGATATGGACCTCCATCAAAGGCATCCAGATAATCACAAGAATACTCACAAGTCAACAGTTCCTTCAAGGCAAAGGAACCTGACAAAAAAGGGTTGCACCCTTGTGTTGATGACTACTCCAGAAATACTATTCATATCCAATGTCAGCGCCATGCTGGAAACTGGCTCTGGGCTGGATAACCTGGTTCTGCTCCTGTTCAAACAATTCTGCAACTCTTGGTGCTGCTGCAGCAGGACCAAGCCTGGGCCAGGCAATGGGGCCAGGCAATGGGGCTAGGCACAGGCTGAAGGACATGTTTGAGTCTGCTGCTGAGTCTTCACTCCACGCTGAGCCTTTTATCACCCTGAATAAATCCAGCAAACCTGGGGGTGGGAATTCCTACGCTTGTGCCAAAATGAAGTAAATGAGAAACATTAAACTCCAATTAAAAACTTGCTTGGCCTTAAATGCCTCATCTGTTTAAAAAGCAAGTAAAGGGGCCTGATTAATTGCATTCAGTGCCAACAAGAGGAATTATTACCCTTTTTGTACTCATTAAGGATATCTGCTGTGGCATCTTTAATCACTAAGGCATTTAAAAGAGAGAAAGTAATTTGCTAAGACATAATGGATCCCAGGGATGAGGATCAGGACAATCGCCTATTTAGGACACAAAGACATGCTCTGAGTTTTCACAATTAAAAAGCACGGCCAAAGTCTGCCCTGGAACCAGCAAAAAAAAAAAAGTGCTGGGGAGTCTGCCTTGGTGGGGGGATTCCCCTGCACCATCTAATGTCGTCAGGACAAGGACTGTGCCTATGCATCATCTGGTATGGTCGTACACAGGGACAAGCCCTTGCTGTCCCACCACAGGTGAACACGCTCTGTACCCCTGTCCTTAACAATGAGGCTTCCCCCTGGTTTTAGTGCAAGTCTGCAGCCTGAGCAGGAGCTTGGAGAATTGCTGCTATAGCAGTGATAAAGTGTCACTGCCACATGTAATCCCTGATGTCTTGTAACAAGAAGGCCAGCAGCATCTGGGAAATGTATGCCTATTTAAAAGAGGCAGACTTAATCACAAGCTTTAGAAAATAATATTCCAGCAATTGGGAATGTGGCTATAAAGGTCTTATACTGCATCCCACCAGCCAAAGCAAGACGAGTTCCTCTCCCACTCACCCAGAGACCTCTGAAGGTCTCCTGACACCAATCCCACATGCACTGAGGTTTCAGTACTTCATCAGTCTTTCGCTTACATAAGTCTTCCCCAATGACTAAATTTCCTTGCTCAGCCTATGACTTGTATCTTCTTCCTAGTAGCTACTTAAAAACAGATCATTCCCTCACGTTTTGCAGCAGC
Source organism: Platysteira castanea (assembly GCA_013397175.1). NCBI lineage: Eukaryota > Metazoa > Chordata > Aves > Passeriformes > Platysteira > Platysteira castanea. The sequence continues at coordinate 387,040 of VYXC01013399.1, read as the reverse complement.
CTTTTTTGTCTTTGCAAGCTTTTCATATTGCTTCCCCTCCAGCTTGCTCTTTCCTAGACTAAACAATCCCAGGTCCTTTCAAGCTTTTCTCATTCCTCATGGTTTCCAGCCCTCTGACCGCTCTCACTGCTCTCCATGGACTCTCGGCTATTGGCCCATATATTCCTCAAAACACAGCATCCAAAATGGGAATAGCATGAGTGATGGATTTGCACCGGGAGCAGGGGGAATGCTTCAGATGCCTTGGGAAGCACGCAGCTCCTTACACGGCCCCCTATGACGTGTGCCTTTTTCACAACCATGTGACAGCAGTGACTCATGTTGAACCTGTGATTCACCGAGATATCTGTCTGCTCCACTGCTGCCAAGCCACTTCCTTCCTCCATCCATGCAGAACATTCCTGCTATCCAAAGGCAGAGCTCTGTGCTGTTCCTCCTGTTTGCCCTCACATTTCCCTTGACACAGCGGATCTTGGATGTCTCTGCAAATCAGCCTCTCCTATTCTCAACAGCCATGCTGCAGCTGTTGAAGAGGAACACTAGGGAAAGCACCTTCTGTCTTTGTGAAATACCTATGGAGACTATTTAGCAGCTGAACCAGCACCAGTTGGCCAAAGAAGATCAAGGTGACTGGCCAGAAGCAGGCAGGGACCAGCAGGCTCTGACTGCAGGAGCTGACAGATCATGTCCAACACCAATGAACAAACTGAGCCCAAAGGACACTTACTCAAATGCTGGCCAAGGAGGCAGCAGTGTCCCCAGCTTTAGCCTGACCTCCACCCTTGGGGATCTCAAACCCTCTGCTGCTCTTTTTCTGCTGGCTCCACAGACCACAGATCCTGCACTGCTTCTGCATCCGCCCTGTGGTATTCTCCTGGATGTGGATAACAGCTTCTGTAGCAGGAAGGCCCTGCTTCTATCATCTATCAATACTTTTAAGAAGGGCTCATTTTGTAAGCAGAAAACGCTGAACATGAAACAGGATATTACTGATTCTTAGCTAGCACTCCAATGCTCCCTCACCCCTCTTCTTGTTATGCCACATTTTGGGGAAATAGGGTGAGCAAACACACAGAAGAGGATAGTCACTGATGTATGCAAATCACAAATTAGTTGCTTGTTTCCCCCCCACTAACGAAACCCAGTCCCCTGAGCCCCAGTTAAAGAGCAGCAAATAACCTGTTCTGCCAGTGAGGGTCTTGTGACAAAGCCGCTGCTGCAAGACTTGGACCAAGAAAAGTATTTTCTTAGATTATGCTGATTCCACCAAGGCATCCCGCACACCTTGCAGCTATGAGGTAGAGGAGACAAAACAACAGAGTAGGGCAACTTCTCTGGCCTGACTGCAGGGTTTTGCACCTCCCAGAGCAGGGACAATTTAGTGCTGGACATTCCACCACATTCTAGCATCCATCCAAAACATCTGGGGACTCTCCATGAGGCACTGCAGAGCAATCTTTCCTTCTGCAGAAATAAACGTGGACTCACAGAGATGACATGATTTCATCAGTAGGAAATCTTGAAAGGCCAGGAAAGCCCCTGTACTTTCTGCCCCAGCCCTTGGAAGCAGATTATTAGAGATCACCTTTACCAATTACCATTTAAAAAAGCAGGTTACACCTACAACCTGTAAAAATCCACTTTCAAGCAAGGTTCAGAACTTGGATGGATAGTTTTTTGTTGTGTGTTAGATGATGAGACTACTGCAAGGGAGAATGCATTTATGTCTAGCAGAAGAGGACAAGCAGGAGGCATCCATTCCCAGATCTCCAGCATGGCTGAACGGCTTTCCAAAGGCTTCAAGCAGAAGCACCCAACACAAACATGCACTACAACACAAACCACTTCTCTGCTGGCCCCCTACTGCACTGAGCAGCATGTCAGATCCCACCACCAGGACAGGGTGTTGGCAAGTAAATGTCACCAGGTGCAGAAAGATGGCATCTCAGGCCCTGCAGCCTTTAAAGCACCATCCTGACCACCCAGCCCTGGCTCGCCCACTGCCCCTCTCCTGCCCCCCTCCCTTCCTCACTGGAACTTGTGATATTTACTTGCAGCTCAGCAATGGCAGCTCTGTTCCTGTCACCCCAAGTGCTTTGATGGCAGGGATTCAGGTGAGAAACCTGCCCACTCAGCAAAAAGAGGATTTTTGACATAGTAGTATCTCTTCCTTCCACGATCTGCTGTAAAGCTGAATAGTTTTCTTAACTGCAGGAAATGGTTCTCATGCAAACTAACCACAGCTGGGCAATGGATACAGACAGTAAATACTTTGATTTTAATAAAGTGGAAGATTCCTGCCCAGAACACCATGGATCACCGAGCCTGCTGTTCTTCCTTCTGCATGCAAGGGTGTGAGAGACACTGCACGAGAAGGGTGCATGCAGAGACCTGGGTGGTGGCCCATGTGCCAGCTCTGCTGTTCACTCCCAGACCATCTTCCTCATCAGAGAAAAGAAAACGCTGGCAGGGAACAAGAGGAGAACATGTCAGGAAGGCAAGTGAGGCGCCATCTGCTCCTTAAGGTCAGGATGGTCTGGCTGGATGGAGCAGACAGCAGCAGAATGACAGTGCCTGGTATTGCCAGCTTGCAGAAACCTTCCCCAGAATGATATAACAGGTCTTGTTTTTTAGAACCTAAAACTGACCAGCTCTTCTCACCCCTCACCCCACATAACCAGCTAAGGACAGGAAAAACCTAACTGCATTTCTACTTTCTCCCCTTGCCCTCTACTTGGCATTGTTTCCCAAACAGGCTCTCGAGTTGATGCAGAGAGCAGCCTGGCTTGTTCTCAACTCTGCCTGTCACAACAGGTATTTAAAAAGCAAACAAGAAAGCCTCCCTAACACCAAACAAACAAACACTGAAATCCCAGGTGGAAAAAAATAAGCAATCAAGGAAGAAATGAAGATAAAAGCAGGGTGGATGGTGCTGGAGGGTTGGCAATGATCTCATTTGGAGGGCACTGCCCAAGGCAGGCTGGCAGGAAGAGGACTGATGGATTCCCACCATCCAGCCACAGTGCCGCAGCCCAAAGAACTCACTGCCAATGCAGTGGTGGCTGTCCTTATGCTCCACTTGCTGAGCTGGTGGCAAGTACCCAGCATTTACACCCTGAAGCACACACAAACTGAGCCAAAGAACCTGCCTGAAGTGCTCTAGCAGTAGTGGGGATTTCTGACGCAGGGTTATATCTCTGTAGTGAGGGCCGTCAAACTTCCTGCACTCTGAAGAGCACAAAACCACGGTGGAAAAGCAGCCATGGCTGGGACAAAACCCATTGTGTGGTGCTACAGGGCATGGCAGAGTAGGCAGCTGTGTCCAAAGGCAGCAAGAGATGCAAGTGCAGGAGGAAAATGGGAATTATTCCGCCTGTGATCCTGCTAGCAGACCAAGGCAGACTGACTTCTGCTGCACAGAGGGCTTCACTGACAAGAGCCAGTTCTTGGTGAAAATGCTCTGACCGCATCCCTGCAAAAGGAGCGTGGTCTGACTGCAGCAGGACCAGCCTCAAGTACTTATAAGGAACAAGGAAATGGGGGTTTTAACTTGAGTTGATAGTGTGAGTTAACTTTTCTCAAGCTTTTGTTCAGGCTTGCCAACCCAGGCTAACCCCAAGCTGCTTTGTCATCACTGCTTTTGCAATCACAAGAGCTAAGCCGAGCCCTAGGTCCTTTCTGATCTCTAATGTCACCCATGCTCCCTGAGACCTCAGACAGCCTCATGGTGGAGACCCCTACAGGAACAGTGATGTTCACAACTTCTTTCTACTCATAGGAAGTCTTCGACACTGGCTCCATTGAGTCAAGGAGGTAATCCTTGAGGAGGATCACAACTAAAGCACACTAGTGTTCAAATAACAGTGTGACAGACAGACAGAAGAGGAGGTGTAACCTCTCCAGAAGGGTGAGTGATAGCTCTCCTTCCCACAGCCAGGTTCTATGTTGAAATGTTTAAGATGGGGATAAAAGGCAGAGTCAGGCAAGGACAGGCAGACCACTCCACCCCAGCAATCGAAGCCTGGCTGAGATGATATGTTTTCCATCAGTGTGGAGAGGCAAGGGCAGAGGCAACAGAATAAAAGCCCACGTGATGTTGCCCTGGTGAGGGCTGCTGCAGGCAGTAACACAGCTTCCACGGGCACAGTTGATTCTGGATATATTTGTGTCTAAATATAGTCAGTGGGGGAACAAAGATTTGTCACAGGGGAAAAAACCATGTCACTCCCAATTCCCAGCAACAGCAGCACGCAGTGGTCTGCTGAAGGGCAGTGCTCCAGTATTCCAGGTTTATTGCTGGATTTGTTATTAATCCAGCACAGTGAGTTCAAGTGTGACTTCAGAAGTTGTGCAATGCTCCTCTGGCAGAGTGCACCTCACCTTGAGGAGGGAAGTAAGTGTCATGGAACTGGCTTTTGAACAGCAAAACTGACACAGCAGCTGGTGAAGGGGCTTGCAGAGCACCATGCCATGGGCTGCCAGCAGAGAGAAATACTTCATCCTATCTTCATGTCATGGACTGTACTGGATAGGCCTTTCCAAAGTGCAAAGCTGGGAAAGGAGACCTAAGAGCTTCCCTGATCCAAAGAGGACAGCACCTTATTCTCCGGTCCACTTCCCAAACTGGGGGACAACCCAGCTGTAAACAGACATAATACTGCACATGCACACATGAATACAATTATTACAGGAATAAAACCAGTGTTGGGTCTCCACGGACAGTAAGAGGCAAACTTGCTGAGTAGGGGAGGGATGGGATGTTCCAGCTCAGGAATGTCAGAGAACATCAGCAGTATCACAGGTGCACAGCTCTGCCAGAGCTGGCCTTTCCTCAGGCAGGTCCCATTCTGTGGCATCTAGGTCTGCACCCACTTCTCTGCAGGGCCTAGAGTCTCAACTTACAGGCTCTGGAGGACGTGTTCATCAAAAAGCACATCAGTTCTTGGGGAGCTGACTGGCTCAGGTAGATCCCCTGACCCACAGGTCCTCTTATCAGCAGGAAGGGCTCATTAGGGATTGGACCAGGGTTTCCTGCTCAGGACCGAACCCTTTGTGAAAGGACTGCTGCCATGGAGAACCCACTTCCTAACAGCCAGAGGAAGCAAAATATTTCCCTTTGGCCTTTGAGATGAAGTTGCTATGGGATGGATATCAACAAAATAAAGTTGCACTTGTGGAGCTGGACAGCACTCAGCCATGCACAGGCTGTTACTGCAGGATAAAGGTACTCCCAGCAGCATCCTCGCCCGCCCCAGAGCCAGGGACAATTCAGAGCAGCAAAAGGCCCCTCTGTACCAGTGTAACTGCAGCTGCCCTCCGGGCTGTACTGGCAGAACTATTTTAGCAAAAACAAAATCTCGCACCCTCCTAATCAGTATGAGATTGTGTGGAGCCCAGGGCTCGCTCTGGCTCCCCTCCAGCCTGAAGCACAGACAGAGGCTGTTCCAGCAGCAGACTCTCCCAATGCACTTGCAGCAGGCCAGCCAATTATATTACAATAGATGTGCACGGAGTTCAACGGGAGCTTAACTGAAAGAGCTGTAGCATTCAAATGACTTCTGATACAATGAAGATGTTAAGGACTCCAGGTCAGCATTAACCAGTCCTGCCTGATGCTCGGCTGACGGGTAAGGACCTGTAACTTGGGCTTGGTCTAGAGCCAAAGCTACGTCCCTGTTACACACAGCACTGCAGCTGCAGCCAAATGCTGATGGAGCTGCCCCTTCCCAGCTGGAAGCTGCAGTCACACCCCCTGTGAGCTCTCCTCCACCCAGGGCATCCATGCAATACAAACCAGACCTGCTCCTGCCACTGAAGGACTGCATACATGCACCAGAACTCACCAAAATGTTCCCACATGGACTAAATTGAATTTGCAAAGCACTGCTTGTTGTAATTAATTTTATTGAAAAATTTCATGCATGCTCTTCATATATATTTTATGCTGTTCTTAAGTTCTTCAAACGTTTATGGATAATCAGTGTGTCACTTCCAGATGGATTTTGCAACACCAGCACAGAACCAACGCACTTACCCCACTCCAAGGCGGGCTAGATTTAATTTTGTTAGTTAGTGCTGCCACTGAGAGTGGCAAGAAATGCCTCTTATAAAGCTCTAACAGTCCACACTGTGTGGGAAATGTGCAGGAGTGGGGGAGGAAGGTGTCCTGCTTCTACCATTTTCACTTCTGACCCAATGGACAGAAATCAGCAGAAATGCACACATATGCAAGTTGCCATTGAGCTTACATTCCTGTGTGGCTGTGAGGCATCTCACACCCCAACAGCAGGTAAGAGCAAAAAATAAAAGTGAGAGGGCATGATGTGTCTGGTACTCAGGTCCAACAGGTTGGTGACCTGAAAGCTGTCAGAAGCTACTGCAGGCAGTGTCTGTGGCACACAGCACACTCACTGGGCTTCAACTTGGGTCACACACTGGAGCATTTTAGAGTAACATGCTGCATTACGCCCATATTTAGCCATGGAAATAAGTGTGACTTGACTTTCAAACGCTTGCAGCTCTCACTGACTTCACTGGGTTCAGTTGAGACACTTCAAATAAAAGAGTAACGACCACAACTCTGGGCTGGGATCAAGCATAGGCCATTTTTATCTTAAAAGGCATTTGTTTGAGAACATTCAGAGCTGCTAGAACCAACAGCACTGAAGTTACTTCACCATGCGACCTTAAAAATGTTGACAGCTTTGTCTGCAAAATGACATGGATTAACTGGCGACCAGTCCTTAAAAAAAGAATAGTTAGAAAAAAACTGCTGGCAAACAGAGGAGAAATTCTTCCTCTCTTCAGAGGCTCACTCCTTCCTCCTTTGTCTAACAGCAGATCTTTTGTTCAAGATTTCAGCTGCAAGCAGCCCCGAGGTACGCAGGGAATGTCTTGGTTATGACGAGCTCTCCACACTGGTGCACAGACTTCATTTCAATCGGTAGAGAAGCCACTCCAAATCAGGCCTAAGAAGTCCTGCTGATGGAATTGTTCCAGTGCTAAAGGGATTTCAAAGTGTATGAGTGTGGATGGCAGAGCAGCTGGTGTGACTCCCAGGTTGCTCTTTACAGTGCAGTGTGCCAGGCAAGGAGGATCCGACACCCTAAACACCCTTGAGAAAACAAGCCCCAGTGTCCTCCCAGCAATGCAGAGCCCCTGAGTCCATCCCTGTGGCTCCCAGACAGCCTTAGTGTTTAGTCCTGGTTAGCTTCCCACTGTATCAGAACACTGCCAGGCTTTGATCAAAATGAGGTGAGAACAGCAGGACAGAGGCAGGGAGGCACCCCCCTCCTAGCCCAGCAATTAATCTGACAGCTTTAAGAATAGATCTGATTAAAACAAATACACTGCCTTCCACTGGCAAATGTCCACAAAGCTCAGCAGCCTATGAGAGGGGAAAGTTCCCAGGAAATTAAGTGAGGGTGAAGGAGAATCAGGGCTGCATAGCACAAATGCACTACAATGAGCAACAAGCTAGAGCCCAGTGGAGCGGTTGCTTTGCAGTGTTGTACAAGTTAACCAATAGCAAAAATATAATACATTATCTTCCAGTGGAAAGCCTGGCCTGGCAGCATGTGGGACTTTGGGGGACCATAAATGTTTGGGCACTGCTACAAGCAGTCATAAAACAAAAATGAGGGGTTGATCACATTTAACTGCTTTTGGGAAGGGTAATATCACTGGGGGATCCATCACAATTACCTTCTCCTGTTCCAGCCCAGATTAAGAGCTGGCCCAATGATCCAGATCAAAGAGGATATTTTGGGGGTAAGGAAAGAAGAGAAATACCCTAAAAGCTTTAAAGATGTTTGCCATATAAAACATGGTGTCCAGCCAGGAAAGAACAGACAATACAAAGTCAACTGATGAAAGGATGTACTCTTCTTCTCAACAAGAACTTTCTCAGTTGTTTCAACAACTTTCTAAGGCTCCAGAAAAGCTTAGTGACAAACCAAAGGACAGTGCAGAGCCCAAACTGTATGTAAGAGGAGATACTAAGATTATCCTCTGTTTTCTTTCCAGGGCTTGACTGAAGTGTTTTAAATGTCTGAGGCTGGCAAGGCCACCTCCCAGTGCCTTTCAGCTTTGGCAGCACTCACACAGAAGAGCTGCCCTTTCTCTTCCCAGGGACCCACCTCACTGGAAGTAGATTTCAAGTCCCCAGAGGAAGAAAATGGAAACAGCTGACTTCTCCCAGCCACAAGCTCAGTTGTCACCTTCCAGCTGGAAGCAGGCAGAGGGGTAAGCGCAAGGCTTCCCTTCTGCCCACACAAAGCTGCAGGCTCCCAAACAGATTTTGCAGCTAACATCAACCTACCAAAATCTGCTCAGAAAGCCGAAGCTCTCCTTGAGCATGGGGACTGCAACCCGGCAAGGCTCCCACTACCTCCAGCAGTCTCATGCAGAGGGGGTGGCAGGGTCAGGGCTTTCATGACACATCATCTCTGGAATTCACTGATGAGTGTCCCACAGCCTCTGCTTGGTACAATGCCAGAGCTGTTTCTCAAATCCTGCATGACCTACCAGCTGTTGAGGCAAACCAGCAAGGCACACATTACCCAGAGAAGAGACAGGATCAGTGGACTGCTGATGAATGAACAGACTAATGTTTCACAAAACTCACTCCACACTCTTGGTTGGAGCAAACAGGTTCAGCTCCCTGGCTGTCCTGGAGGAGCCTGCATGATCCCAGGAAGGCCTTTAGTCCCCTTGTAGCAAGACTTTTGCCTCAGGAGGCAGAGAGCTATGCAGCAGTGCTGAGCAAGGCAGGCAGGTTGCCAGCTGAGGACTCAAACTCCTTCAGGGAACTGTTAACAGTTACATGGTAAATGCATTAACCATGGGAACAGCTTCCCAAAGGATGTGGTAGATCCCAAATTGTAAGTCTTTCCATTGTGAGTGGATGCCTCTTTCAGAAATGCAGATTGTAGTTCAACCACAAGTGCTCGCAGGGAGCTCTCAGGAAAATGCCACGAGCCCAGAGAAGGGGCTCAGGCAGGGCACCCGGGCAGGCACTTTGAACCCTCAAGCAACTAACCTACAAGACTCCTGCCCTTTGCACTGTGCCATGGAAATTCAAAGCTTTTCTTGGCTATGCTCCTTTTCCATGTCTCTGTCCAGCCCAGTTTTCAGCTGTTTCTGTGATCTGCTTCAGGACAGCTAAATTTCCTTTGACCCAATTTACTGAGCAATCCTCTGAACCCTGTCACCCTCTCAAGCTGGTTTTGTTCCCTTATTTTTCAATCACAATCAGATCTCCTAGTGAAAGTTTCTCTGCCTCGTAGCTTGAGATTCTGTTCCCCCAGCACCAGTTTCTTGGCAAAACTCAAAGCTAAGGACTAGTGAAAGCCTTTACAGCATGCAGCACCCAATGACCCACACTGCTAGAGTCAAGTCATTCACCATTCTGCCTACTCTCAGTTCCTGGAGAGCAGGCCTTGGCAAGAGAGAGAAGAGACTGAATCTCACCCATAGCGTAATTCCTCATTTTCTTTAACTTCATCTGTGACAACTGTACCAAGGCCGTCACACTCTGCCTAGGAGCTGCCTCGGGATACCCTGACACTGGTACTGCAGTGTGCTCACTGATGTTAAGCACCCAGTTACGCCTGTATTCTGAGTCCTCTCCTGTCAAACCAGACGCCTCAAGCTGCTCAAATCATTTGGTGGTTTCCAGTGGAGAATCTGCTTGTGAAAAATTCCGATGCACTTCAAAGGCTATTGTTAGCAATGGGGGAGAAAAATACATTTGAAGGGAGGGGAGAGTGAGATGCTTTGCCCTGCTCCAGACTTCACGCTACTGGGCTCTCCAGTATGAGACTCTTCAAATAGCCAGGTACGAGGAGGTCATGCTGAACTTCCCAGGAGACCAGTAAGAAGCAGGAAACTTTCCTCATGTACAAAAAAAATTCCCTTATCTGCCTCAATCACAGTAGTATTTGGACAAAGTGTTCTTGCCCGTATCTGGACTGTAATCTGGTGTTTCAGCAGGGCTGTTCTCAGGTCTCCAGCAACACTCAGCTGATTCACATGTACCTTAGTGGAAAGTGCTATTCTACCATATATAAAGTTCCTCCTTTTCTTATCTCTTGGCTTTTGAGTTTCTAGCTCTCTTCAGGGTCTCTAATCAGGGATTTGAGTTTATTTATAACCACTAAGAAGTCACAGCCTCCTCCGTGATATCTATGCTACAGCACTTCTATGACTCTTTTCCTTCCATTCACAGACCTAAACCACCTCCATGAGTAGAAAAGGCAAAGCAAGGTAAAGCCTTGCCAAGGGAAGAAGCTCTCCCATTATTCTCATCCAAGAAAGTGGCACAAAGGGAAAAAGACCAGAAGGGATGGCTCACATTCCCGGGTCATGGCAGAGAGCTGGAAAAGGCTCATCTCCAGGAGGACAGAGTGCCAGCACTTCTCTTATTAACTAGCCAGCAGCTGCAGAATTTAAGCTTTATTAAAAGGCTATTTTGCCCTTGCTGCTGCAAAGGAAACCAACTCCCTCCTCTCCCCTCCCAAATAAAAGGCCAAAGTCTGCAGACAGACATCCTGTAATGTCACCTTAAAAAGAGGTGGCATTGACTCATCTTAGTGCAACATGCACAGAGCAGCTTTACTTCAGGTTACAATAAATGAAATACATTGCTCCCACTGCTGATCCTTGCTTTGAGGCTTTATTATGAGCAATCCAACAAACCTCCAATATTCTCTGATTACAAGTGCAAAAAAGGAAAGGCAGGGAAAACAGGCAGGCTGGATTTTCATGCTCTAGGCTTCATTCATTTCACAGTCTCCCACTTTGTTTGCAGCATTGCTGCATGCAGGAGCCCTCTCTCCTACAGACACATGTCGTGTGACGGGTCAAAAAGAAACCATTTAAACAGCTTTCCTATGGCACATTTTAATATAACACAAAGAAGAGATTGCATTATTTGTCAGGTCAGAACAACAAGAGATGGAGAGCACTGAACCAGATACCAGTTACTAAATATTGTTCTCCAATGGCTATTCTAAGCCTACCTCAATTTATAGATTAATCTGCTGGATCAGTAATTTAGGCTATTTGATGATTAGCATTTAGAAGTACACATTTCTGGGAAAGCTGAAAATGTGCTTGTGATTTACAAAATTACTGCAGGGTCTCTAGTGGACTATTTGTCAGAAGCAGGTGTTCAGCCTTAGCCACATTCTCCCTTCTCTCCCCACATCCAGGTTTAATATCAGCAATGAAATACCAACTGTTCCTGCAGCACTTACTCTAAAACAGCAAAGCAAGTCTGAGTTATTGTCCCCCTTCCCCTTTCTAGCCTGCTGCCACACAGTATTAAGGCTTTAGGATGAGGTATATCAGCCAACTGGGGTGTGGGGGGAAACGGGAATGGAAATCATCCAAGTAATCTGTGTGCTCCCCACACCCTGGGGAGAGTTCCCTAAGCCTGCCATGACAAGGAACATTCCTCCCCTGCATCCGTGCTCGTGGAGGAGGATGGTGCCAGCTGAACAAAACAGATTTGAACAGGGAAAGAGCCAGTCTGCCTCTGTTTGCAGCTAGCCCCTCCTTTTGCCCAGCCCTTCCTAACTCTGACCCCAAACTGCTGCTATCTTTCAGGCTTGGGTTGGGATTTCCTCTGGAGCCTGTCAGCAGAGCTCTTTAAAATGGCAGCTGGAATCCTCGCTAAACACCAGACTAACCATCCTTCCTCTAACACTGAGTGCATGGGCTCCAAAACCCTCCTGGAGCCCGCAGTGTCTGCAAAGCAGGCAGTGAGCAGTGCTTCAGCTGCCTCTCAGCGTGGCCCATTTCATAACACAAAAGGAAGCTCGAATCCCTTAGGGCTCAGATTTTTTTCAAACTAGGTAAACACACGCAAAGACACATTATTTGCATGCACAGCAACTGGGACAAAGGATCTGTGGCCAGGTAGGTGTCTAACTGGTGGTCCAGGCATGTGGTAACAAGTGTGCAATCCTAGAAATCTTGAGCTAAAAGAGACTTATCTCTAGACTGACTCTGTGCTGCTTCCAAGTCTTGCTTTGAGATTAAAAAGCAGCCTTTGTTGTTTGGAGTATTACCATTTCAGAAAAAAACCCACCCCTGCTCAGCCCCCCACCCCAAAGGTTTAGTTTGTAACCCAAAACATCAGCCTTAATAACAGAAGGTCAAAGCCCTCCAGTCATTAGGCAGATTATATTTAAGAGCCCTATGTGCAGCTGATCAGAGGCTTATTCCTTAAAGGATTGAAATGGCAAGCCAGCGCACCTCAGCAAGCAATCTTGTTTAATAGTCAATTAGCAGAGATGTGCTCTTCTGAGCTAAAGATCACTGCAGACAAAAAAAGAGAAATGCACAACCGTCAGCTATTCCTCCATTTCTGCTATTAAATCAAGCCAGCTTATCTGCTCTTTCTTTAGCTGGTAAGGCTGGGACGCAGTTACAAGTCACAGAGCAGTTTTATTCCAACCAGGACGGTAACATTCTTGATAATAAACAATTTTTTTAGACTAGAGGGGGGCTGGATAGACTGAGAAGTCAGTAGCAAAATTCCACTTTTTTCAATACCAAGTCTTGTCTCTGAGCATGTAGCTACACTAGGGCAAGATACAATCCTCCAGCAGCGACTCCCTTTGTAGCTCCAGATACCTAAACCACACAGGCAGTGCCATACATCTGGGAGGAAGAAGATCTGACTGAAGGCAGATTTGCATAGTGTTGATGTATTAGTACCCGCCAAACTACAGCAAGGGCAGGCCACCTACATCCAGCCACATGCTGGCAACAAGCAGTGCTGCAAACCAGAGCACACACCCAAGTTCCCACAGGCGCACGGACATCAGTGTAACCAAGAGCACATGGGAGCTCTTCTCTAGAGCTGCCAACTCCAGCTTTCAAAAGCCCAGCCTCTATACCCCCTCCAGCTGACGTTTGCTTGAAGCCAGGCGTTGCAGAAAAGGAAGAAAATCAGAAGCAGCAATAATATGCCTCCTAGTTTCCTACTCTAGCTTAAGCCAGCTAGAGTGGCTGTCCTTTCCTTCCAGCCATTAGAGGCAGAAACTTTCTCTTCCTTGCTCCAAAGATGAGGTTCTTACCTGATCGCTTTCCTTCAAGATTTGAGCTTTAGAAGGAAAATCTGCCAAGTATTTGAAGGCTTGGCAGCTCATTCAAAGCTAGCATCACCCCCTCCCACAATCAATCAAATGTGACACTGGGTGACTCAATTTGCAACAGGAGGCTTGTGCTGGTTGGTTAAGAGTAGAGCAGAGCCGTTATCTAGAACCCAGTCTGGAGAGTCTGATGGAAAGGTTTATGCCATCAAATCAGTGCTCTTCGCAGAGTTTCTTTTTTTTAAGAGTTTCAGCAGAAAGACTGAAGGGTTAAACTGCTCATGGACTCTGAATGACTATGTTGTGGCCACAGATCATGTGAATGACCGTCTAAAATCCTCTGTGCTGGAGAAGGTGAAGTGCAATGTCATGCTGCAGAAAAACATGGTTACTAGTGCAACCTTCCAGGTAGCAGCAAGAGCAGGGTATGAAATCTGTCCATACTGGCCCAGCAGCACTGACAGAACCACAGAATCTTCAGTAAAACGCTCTTCTGATGCAACATGAAAAACTCACAGACATAGCAGACAGTCAGTATGAAGGCACATCAAATTAGGGTTCCTCCTTGCTTGTGGGTTACCACAAACATCTCTGCAGGCTGACACCTAACCTGGGGACTCTGATTTACTCTCCCACTTTAAAGAACAGGAAGAACACAAAGACGCCCAAAGTCTGATAGCCAGCCTGGTGACAATGTGCAAAGAGAAACTAAAGCTTACTTTCTGTTCTTATCATTGCCATGCTGACTCTGTACAGAGGGAACAAAAACAAAGCAAGACTGTCTGAATGCCCTTTCTAAGTAGCAGCGTTAAACAAGACCAACTCTGAATGGCAAAAGATTCTGAAGTTGCCAGCAGAGATAATAATTTTTCACAGTATACCCTTGTCTGAATGCAGCAACAGGAATAAATTCTGACAGAAGAAAAACTGACAGCTTTTGCCATTTAAATATATGCCTAAAGGCAGTGCTTAGAAGCGGGATTCTTAGATTATGAACAAAAACCCCTTCAGTTTTCTTCTCCCTCACAGCAAAATTCTCTAGGAGCATCTCCCAGGTGGGGTGATGCTTACCTGAACAGACCCTGCTGTCCTCAACTCCACAGAGAACAGAGCAGATGGGAAAGTCTGCATCGGTACAGCCCCAAGTAGCAACTTCAGAAGGAAAGTGTTTATTTTACCTCTTTCCTCTCCTTTAAGTTGAGGCTGGCTTTCTCTGCTGGCTTCCTGACCTTGCATATTTGGTTGAGATGAAGGTGGGAAGCAGCAAGCACTTCCTTCAAACTCAGGAGCAACAAAGGACTGCTGGGGCATGAGCACATGAGCAGATGGGCCAAAGTTACAGGTGATGGTGGTTTGTAACAGGAAAGGTGACCTGGAGGTATTAACTCTCAGGGTTAAAGCAACACAAGGAATGATGATGCACTTCAGAAGAGGACAGACACAACCTCTCAGTCCTCTGTGGGTATGAGGCACACCCTGCAACTTGGGGAAGAAAACAGCAGTTTGCTGTGAGGTCACACAGCAAACTCAGAGGCAGAGCCAATGCGTACTGGCTCCTAGCAATGCCTGGCTACCAGGGTCACCTCCTCTTCACCTTGCGCTTCTTTCCTTTTCATTGTACACTACCTGTATGTGCAGCATGGCTGAGAAAGCCTGGCTGTGCTGTGGAAATGCTGGTAACTCAGCTGTGTGTCTAATCCAGATCAGGGATTTTCCTTGCTGTGCCATGATTCCTTTGCTTTTTTAGCTTATCCGGTTGTAACAGCCTCAGGGGTTGACAAATAACAATGGGCACTTTTAGCTGCAGGGTTTCCCCCAGGCCTTCACCCTGCATGGGGTGGCTGCACCCAGAGCCACATGGAAAACCCAAGCTGGTTTGGAGCACACCAGCAGCAGGAGGCACAGATTCACTCTGCTTCCCCAAAGCAGCATTATGCCTGGGCTGCTCAGCATCTCCACTTTTCTCCAGGCACTCTGCCTTTGCCTCATGTCCTCCTCATCCACATCATGTGCATCTGGTGATACAGAGGGTGCTGGGTCTGGTGTGCCCAGCTCTCCTCCCCCACATCCCCAAGTCTATGGATCATGAAGTCAGAGTTTTCTATGTCCAGTTAAGCTACTAACAAAGCAAGTGCCCCGAGACACTGGGTAAGTCTGTTACGCCACACACACCCTGCTCACCATCAAATCCTCTTCAAGCAGCTTCATCACTTGTTTCAACCTGCTGACATAACAATGAATGGCTGGCAGGAGGACGTTAAACATGGTTTCAGGCTGCTCCTGAGATGGTTGTGTGGGAACAGCTCACACCCCTCTCTGGAGCACATGCTGGGGCGAGTGCAGTCTGTACACTACTCATTTTTGAGATCATGCAGCTACAGCAAGGGGACCATCTTTGTTCCTGCCACGTGTGTCTGCCTTAAAGGAGATATGAAAGCTGCTGGCTTTGTTTTACACTGGGAACCATGCCTTTCACCCCCTATCCACAGTTTTAAATACAGACAGCTGGAAGACCTTCTCCAAACTCTTTTCCTAGCTTCTTTCTTTGAGTTTAGGACAGCTAATCTGGTCCTCCCTGATTCTGCCAGATAATTTTCTGGAGATCCCAAGGATGACTATTTATTGATTGAAGGGCTGGAGCATCACAAGGCTAATGAAGAGGTCCTTTTCCCAAAAGTATTTGATAGCGGAGAAAGTAAAACAAAGAGACTACAGGAATCTCTCAGTGCTTCTTGTACAGCACCCTCCCCTTTGTTGTTCATATTTAAAGCGTGCAAAGCCCCTATATTTAATTCCCTGTATATTGCTTGGTCTCCTGCATTGCAAGCAAGGCTATGTCATGAGAACTCCAGCACAGCACATCCTTACCCATCAATTTTGGGAAACGGGGCTGGGCTGTGGTAAGCAGTAGACCAAGAGGAACATTGTTTTATTCCCTGTAGGATCTCCACATGCTTCCCTACCCCCATACCATTTGGAGGAAGCAGCAGGGAAAAGAGAAGTATGTTAGACACTTCAGTCTTAGGTCCTTTTCATATCTGCAAATACAAGTTTCTTATTAAAAGATAAAGAAAAACCCTTTCATCCTCTACGTCCCGACCTAATCTTTAAATACCCAGTGAAATATAAGTAATTGAGAGATGCCTTTAGCAGCTGTGGGCTCAGTCATCCCTTTCATGTACGTGTAGGCAGAAGATGACTAGGACTAAGGGTTGCTTAACTTAAAACTGACACAGTGTGATCGCTGTGCCTGGCAATGAATATTAAAAGCAATGACAAGATTGACATTATCTAGCTGCACCGTAGCTTCGACTTTTTTTTGCCATTTAAATGCTCCATTCCTCAGTTCTTACTGCTAGGATCTGAGTCAGGAAAATACAGCTCAGGCTGACAACTTCCAGAAGTGCCTGCTAAAGCCCAGCCTGTAGTGTGCCAAACTTAAGACACTTAAAAGAGCTCAGCTTACAAAGCAACACAATTTCCTGAGAACAAACATGAATAAAAACACTCCTTGTGTGTCATGTGCTGTGCACACATTTGAGGTTTCAAAGAGGCACCCCTTGATTTCTTTTCCTAAATGTTGGCCAACATTGTTAAATCCTTCTTCACCTTCACAACCAGTTCTGTTCTCTCAGAAGTGACTGCAGAGAGGCAGTAACGAACTGGAGCTATCCCACATACTCCAGGGGACCACATTAGCTACAGTTTCTGCTCCCTGCGATGACAGATGTTTTCCTGAATGTGTAGAATTCATTTTTTCCCCTAAAGAAATGCCTTAAAAGCTGCTAAGTGGCTCTAACTGAATGAGTGGTGGTTAAAAAAGGGCTTAAGACAGAATAAGCAAGTTGCCAAAATGCTTTCTCTCTTTAAATAGGAGAAAACATCAGCGCCTGCACAGACTTGCTCCAACGCCCAAATTGCTTGCACCATGAATATGTACCTTATTTCTGGCTTCAGCTTTCAGTCACTGCTTACAGCTGCTTCTTGGTGGGCTGGGTTAAAGAGCACCTCCTTCAACTGAGAATTACATCCTTGTGCTGGAAACTACAGGCTAAAGTCAAGTCATGATTCCTCCTACCCCAAAAGCTGTACCTCAGCTTTCACATTAATCAGAGCCACCATGTGATCCAAAAATTCATATTGTATTTTGTAGTGGAGGTGGGAGCTGTTTCCAAGCAACAGGGCTAAAACCTTGGGCTGCCCAAGGTCACAGAGGATATCTCAGCTGAGGAGCACACTTAGGCACTTCTGCAGCTGCTGCCCCGAACTCCACAGAGAGCATACAAAGCCCCCTGGGGGATCCCCTTATATGTTAAACATGGGCCAGCTGGTTCCTCTGCAGCTGTAGAACAAACCTAAGCACAGCTCTGCCATGGGCTGACAGCCCCACCTATTCTGCAGCAAGGATGAAGGCAGCAACAGCACTGCTTGGGTCTCCACGGCAGAGTTGTTTTCCTCCAGCTCGCAGGGTTTCCCTTCTCCACTGTTCTCACCCCACAGTGATGCACAAGCATTGCTGCCAGGCTGGTCCCACACTGCCATCAAGCACTGCTCTGGACTCGCCTCTTCAGGCTGCCTCACAGTATCAATTTGATCATTACAACTCCATGAGGGGCAGGGACCCAATTCTTGCTACCTCTTGCCCCTCTCCCTGTCCTTCAAAGGAAAGAGACATTTGCTATCAGTCAGCTAAGAACAGTGTTTTCATCAGCAGATGGTCTCCTTGAGCATCTTGTCATCAGTTTGTCCTCTTAAATCTTTCTGAACTTACAAGATGCTTGCTGAAAACTGGTGGTGAAGAGCTCGCACAGCAAAATTGAGCCCAGCGTGGCCATTTTTTAGGTAGTTTGATTGTATATGGAAAAAGGTATGAAAGCCCTGCACAGGGCATAAACAAGCTGACTGTACATAATGGACATTGTTAGGTGTCTGAATAGGTCACTGACTCAAAGGAAAGTTCAGCTCCACAATGCAGGTCTTGAGCTCTGAATACAAGTAGAAAGCATCCTTGTGCACTCACACCCCATGCATTCAGCGCAGCTGGATCTTTTTGTATTTCTCACTGTCCATTTCCTCCTGAATTTCCCTAGTTTCCTTCCATTCGTATTATGAGCCTTTGTTCTTTCTCTGCCCTCTTCCTCCTTCTATTTTGAAGTGTACAGATGGAGCCTAAGGGTGGGGAAGCAAGCAGAGTCACAGCATACTAGAAAAACAACTTTCACAGCTTAGTAAAAATAGGATAAACCAACTCTAGCACTGTATGGAAGCAGTGACCCCTGTTGCAAGAGACAGAACCCTGCCAAACTGCAGCTACAAAGAATTTTGTATGTTAAGAAGTTAAAAATATGGTCCTTCATGGAATTAATTTCATCCTAGCATTTGTTAGTTGTTCAATCCTTGCACCTGAGGCTTTGCACCAGGACACTCATAGTCCATCATGGTGGACGGGCATGTAGTGATAGGACAAGGGAAAATGGCTCTAATCTGAAAGAAAGGAGGTTTAGATTAGTTACTAGGAAGAAATCAGTCACTGTGAGGGTGGAAAGGCATTGGCACAGCTTGTCTTGAGAAACTGTGGATGTCCCATCTCTGAAAGTGTTCAAGGCCAGGTTGGATGGGGCTTGGAGGAACCTGGTCTGGTGGAAGGCGTCCCTGCCCAAGGCAGGGGAGTGGAATGAGATGATCCCTTTAAGATCCCTTCCAACCTAAACCATCCTAGGATTCTAAGAATATTCTTCTTCCCAACAACAGGTCTTGAAGTATGATAAGCATTTGTGCAGTACAGTTCAACTTTGAACATGGCTTAATTGAGACATCCTGAGCAACAAGTCTGTTCCTACAGTCTTCCAGCACAGGAGAAAGCTTTGCACAGTGACAGCTTGAGTTTGGGTCTGACACCAACGAGCTTCTCCTTTGGACTCAGACAAGTCACAGACTGCCCACGACAAGATGAATTTTGTAAGAAGCACCTGCTGTGAAGAACAAACACAGAAGCTGGGTCACTGACGTACAGCTGAGAAGCACAAGCTGAGAGAGGTTCTCACCTCTAAGGACAGAGCCAGGGAAGTGCTGAAAGTATCCAAGTTGGTTGTTATCGGCATCCCTTTGTTTCGGGTTTCACAATTAGGAGTGCCCCCCATTGAGGTCCAAGACACCCTGTGATCTCAGGGTTGTTCTGGGACCATGATATGTCCTGCCCCAACAGAGCAGTGTCATACATTTTCTTCAAGCTTTCTACAGCTTCTCCTTCCAAATATTTTTCAAAGACAACCTGCATGCATTAAAACCACCATCAGGACTTCTGCAGCACTTGAGACTACCAGAGCTGTCAGCTCTTTCAGTGATAATAATCACCTGTCAAAAATGCAGATCAGACTGGAGAGGAAATAAGGGTTAAAAGGAAAAGCATCAATAAGTACCTCGAGCTGGAGTCAAGGCAATCAAGAGACTGAATTCAGCTGCTTATGTAAGTATCATTTAATTCAACATGTTCCTCCTCTAGTGCAGAGGCCTTAGGCTGACTCCACAGTAGTTTTGTGCCTGTGGCTTTAAATTTGCTAATAAATAGCCTATGCACTCATGCACACAATGGATGTGGGGGAGGGAGAAAAGAGAAAGATTTTAGATTACAACAAAACCAGCATTTGTCACTTGCTTTGGTTGGTGTGAGAGGCAGATTCCAGGCTCTTGGACTGAGGAAGAATATTTTGTTCCATTCCTGATGTGCTTGGCTGCCTTACGCCAAAACCTGTTTTAAATCCATTAATGAAACTAGGCTGAGTCTACATAACTTCTTAATACGCCAATGGAAAAAGGGCACTTGGGCATATTTCTGAGAACATCAGACATCCAAAATTCCCACCACTGTCACATGAAGCACTGCTCTCTGACCAGTTCCCTCCTCAAACTCTATTTTCTCCCTGGAACATCACCCCAAGTTGTCACCGCTTGCTTTATGGAAAACACAAGACCTTGAGGAGATTCGTTTTTCTCTTTGTAGTGGCACCTCAGTACCGGCTCCTCCAGCACTGCTGCCGTGTTGGCATCCAGGTTCATACACACTGGCGAGATCAGACACAGACACACGGACCAGCTTTTGACACCCATCTGCTCTGAGGTCACGAGTGGATCTTCTCCAGCTAGTAAGGATAATGGGAATGACAAGGAAGTCTTTCTACTCCTGTACTGCCCTGTGCCTGCTCTAAAGGGACCCACCCACCACCACAACCATGCCCCTCTCCTCAAGGGAGGATGAGCTGAAAGTCTTGAAGGACAGGAGCCACTGCTGGTAGACATATGGGCTGTGCCTAGGACAGAGCCTTTCTCCAGAGATCTGGAGAAGAGATGCCAAATGCTTCTTACAGAAAAATGAGAATTATTCCAGCATATGAAAAGAAAGTCCTCTTTTCCAGAGTGTTAAGGCACTAGTAGACTACTTTTTTAAAAAAACTAAGTTAAAGGACACAGCAACAGTTAATAAAATGGGCAGCAGTATTTTTTGGCAGAAGTAATTTAAGGCTAACCTCCTGTTCCATGAACAGTGGCAGCCTAAATGGGAAGGATCGCTGAGTCAGCTTTTGCTTTGGACTTCACAATGTGCTCTATGTTTTCCAGCAGGCTCTAATCTACTAGTGAAAACTGAAGTAGGGGGAAGAGGGCAAACAAAAGCTTTGAAGAAATGTGGAAAGAAATATACAGAATTCAAGTCTCTGTTTAATTAAAAAGCTGAAGAAAATGCTATCATTATGTCTCTGAATGAGCTCTGACTGCAAAGACCACAGGAATCAGCAGCTGCATGTATGTGACTCCAGAGAAGTTGCACTGGCACATGAACTATTTATTTTTGCAAGTCTATGCAACAGCAGATGATAATCCTAATATCCTAATATTAGGTTATCCTAATAATAACCTTAACACACATACATACAGAACGGCTTTCAAAACAGGAGATACCGCAAGTGAGCCATTGTCCAAAGGGCCTGGTTTATCCAGGACCCTGCCTCTACCACTGCCCTACACACACCTAAGAGAAGAAAGTATAAAATGGTCCTTCCTTAGTGCATGTTTCCTGCCTTGAGAAAACAAGCTGGTTTTGGAAAGATTAAGTTCTTTAACTAAGAATGAAGTTCCTTCACAGTTTAAATCTATCCATGCCTTCCATGACACTGGCTCCAACACTCAGCTGTCGCAGGGCTGTTTCAGCATGCGATGCTGGCAGTCAGTCTAGTTTCAGCTAAGTGCACTGAAATAGCTCAGCAAAAAGATCCAACGACCATGGATGTGAGAGGAATAGTGGGAACACAACAGCCAGTGGCCAGATCATCTGGCTGACGCTGCAGGAGCTTGAGCCTGAAAGAAGTGTCATGCAAAGGACCACGCTGTTAACAGTATCTTTTGCAAGTAGCCATGAAAAGCTTTTATATTTAAATAAAGGACTTGGCAGAGAAAAATCACTTCCTCTCATTTACTCTCTCCACATTCAGTGAAACTTCAGTTGAATTAAAAGACTGGGTTGCTATTCCCCTCCCTGTCCCCTGCAGCCTCTCAGCAGTGTTTGCTTTTTACATGAAGATAGTTATCCTAAATTTTTATAAGCTTGCTTTTCCATTACCAACTAACCATGCCAAGGTGCTCAAACTCTACAGGGCAGAGTGTACACAACTGCCATACACACTAACTCACTACAATGTGCTCCCAGGATGCTCCCCAGTGCATCAGGCGCTGAGATCCCTCTGGCATAGTACAAAAGCGGGGTCCCTCCTGCACAGCCCTACCTTGCCCAGAGGAGTCCCAGTTGTGCTGGGATGCTCTCTGCTACCCTCATCAACAGCCACCCCTTTATTTTGAAGGTTTCTTGTAGCAAGAGCTACATTCTATATTGGAACAGCCTACAAAAATTAAATAAGGAGTGACTACTAGTTATGTTGTAGATGACACTTATTACAACCAGTTAATGTAAAAACCAGAAAATATCCTACAGCCAGCTCCACACCTTCACAGCGGCAGAGAAGGGAGCTGGCTGCAATGCCCCAAGTGTCAGACCTCTGCTCACTGCTGTGCAGCCAGGCCAGGAGCCTCAACAGGCACTGCCCAGCAAATCCCTCTCAGAGGGAGCTCACCAGACCAGGCACGGGAAGGCACAAAGCCAGCTCAGATCTGAAAGCAGCACAGACCATCCTGCACAAAGCTATGCTTTGCTAGCAAGCCCTCAGAGAACTGGCAGGTCCACTCTGTGTGGAGCCAGCTCAGGAGTCCTCAGACCTTTCACAATTTATTCACAAGCTGGGATGGGGAAGAGGCAACTGCACACACAGGAACCCCAGTGTGTCTGACTGTGTATTAGCTTCACACGTGGCTCAAAGTCCTAAAGGGAGTGGAGAGATGAGAACAACACAAAGTTACTTTAAAAAGTCTCTCAGCCCTTAGCATGCCTTCTGGATGGCTGTTCAACTTGATTAGCTGATGAAGAACCACACAGCAGAAGTACTTGATACTCTCTGAATTGAGGCTCTAGAGATGACAACGACCTACCACATCCAACTCACCAAGCCTTGAGCATTTCCCAGGAAAAGTCTTCACCTCTTCCTCCACAGCAATCAATCCATAGGCGCCTAGGTTTCTGGGCAGCTGCTTTCTTTTCAGTTACATCACAAATCAAAGTAAATAAAAAAACTGTCAGGGGCCTCTTCCAAAGACTCAGCCTGAATCTCTCCCATTTTCAGCCCCACAGCCAGTGGACCCAAGAGGACTCCATCCCCTATTTCTCCATCTGAAGCATGTTATCACTTTTCAAAGCTCTTTCTTTTATTTTGCACACCATTGAATTCCCCACGGCATTCAGCATAATCTCTGAGCTAATGCTACAAGGCTCCCAGATTGTCACAGCCACAGCCCTGTTATATTGGTATCAATATTTAAAACCAAGAGGCCTCTCTCCCCCACACAATCTGCATTTCCAGGTTTATCACAAACAGTAAAAAATTCATGCATGTACGTTTGGCTCAAGGTGCACATATGAATGCAGATTCACTCATGCATCAGCCAGACAGCTGACATCTATCCTGACATTTATCTCCATGGATGAGGAAAGATGAATCACTCACGGCTATACAGCTCAGGAGTTTGCCCTTGGTCAAGCCAGTAAATGACATAAATCAGCCACTGTTCATCCTCAAATTCAGAGACAGGCACCTAGAGAGAGGTGGAGAGCAAGAGGGGCAGCAGCAATCTGATAGTTATGAAACAGGCATAGAAACAGGCATAAACACAACCACGTCCTAGTGACACCTAAATAAAACCCACAAAAGGAGAGCTTAAGAAATTTGCTGTATTCTGGGAAGTTCTGGCATATTTGTAACTGTTTCAAATTATTTGTTCAATAATTAGTTGCCACTGTTAATTAAGCTCAAAGAAAGGATTATTCATTTATTGAGGTCTTATACTCAAAATTAGATACAGTTCTTTACCAGAGAGGTCAGACAAAGGCCACTGGTTTGGCACAGGGGTGGCTGGGGAGAAGTGTGCCATACAGGAGCTGAGGAGGATGAACTCCTGAGCATTTCTGGCCTTCAGCTCTAGCAGCCAGGCAGTTGACTAAGGAGCTAATTTGCAGGCCTGCCACGTTAGGCATGACCAGTTCAGAGAAGGTTTTGGAGTTTTGTCTCTTTTTTCGTCTTATTGGAAACCTTTTTTTCGTGCACAGCCAGACTTTTCACCTAAAAGCAGCAGTATTTAGCCCAGCAGTCACAAAGGCTACATGGGAAGCAAGTGCTACAAGAAAGGCAATCCTTCTCAAGAAGCTCAGGGCCAGCCTCAGATCTGGGAAACTGCATCCACCAGTTTTCTTAGGTAACCTCAGGCATGCCAGCTTGTGGGTGCCTTCACTTCTCTGTTTAACAGCCAGGATGAATGAAGACAGTAAACATGGCACAAGTGATAAGGACCAGGCAAAGGGCATTTCCAGGGGGTACGTTAACAGGACAGTTGGTCCCAAATATTTTCACCCATTCCAGCAAAGCTTTTGGTACCTTCAGCACACATCGCAAAGCCACCAGTTCTGGCTCAAATTGCCTAGAAAACAGTGCTAAAGCCTAGAGTCCCTCCTGCAAAGCACAGCTCCTGACAAAGAAAGGACACTGAAGAGTTGCATTTTGTCATTGTTTCTCAAGGAAAATAGCAGCAAGAGGCCAGGGTGGGCTCATAAAGGCGCTGTGCTCCAACACAGCTGTACACACTGCCCAAAGCTCCTTCAGGCTGAGACGTTTGTGATGGTTTTAGTCTGCCAGGGTGGACAAAACTGGACGGCACTCAAAGCCTTCCTTTTATTTCAAGAACAGATCTAACTCCAAATAATCTAGTTTGACACCTGCCACTGAGTCACATACTTGTTAAAGACTACTTTAGTAGTTAAGGACAAAGCAGCACAAATGCCTGCTGACCTGGCACAACATGAGCAGGGCAGGTTGTGGAGCAGGAAGGTGTCAAAGCTGACCAGAGGATCCCTACGCCATGCAGAGACAAGAAAGCACTTCTTGTAACAGCAAAGCTACCTAGTTCCCATCCAGCCTGCCGAGTGCTAAAGGAAGGAGGCAGCAGGAAACTTGTTTCCAGGAGACATTTGTTTGTAACAAAGGAGGTAGAAGACAGACAGCTCTGTAGTGTCCCTCAGCAGATATGACCAACAACCTCTTACTAATATTCACCAATAAACTTTTATTTCCAAAGGCTTCAAGAAAAGTCAGGATGAAAACCCCTCCCCATTTGTTTGAGTGCAGGTATTCTATCCCCATAAAAATCCAAACCCTGCCCTGCAACCACAACACTGACCAGGGGAAAGCTGCTAAGCACCCTGACTGTCCCACAGGACCTGTAAAGCTGCCACTATACTACTCCTTCAAAAGATTCTTAAGTGTCCTTGTTAAACACAACAGCCATGAAACCATAAAGCAAGGATGGAGACAGCTATCCTGTACAGTCTTCAAAGTCAGCCCAAAGCACATGACCTGGTTTGTGCTGATCTGTTTGCAGAGGCCATGTAATTCTCGAGAAGTGTTTTTATTTCCAAAATAAATGCTACACACTCTTCTTTGACTTGGGAAAGTAGAAGACAGTCCCTCCTAATGCAAATAGCCAAACAGTGCTGGCAAGGCTTAAAAATGCACGCATGTGAGTGGGAAAGGAAACGGAGAGCCTTTCCAGCTTTCCAGAGGGTTATTGCAAACAGCAGGGAGGGAGAAGGGATTTCACACATTAGGAAAAACACCATAATTGTGCTTGTCCTTAAAGCAGACGCTACACAGAAAGCCCTGGGTTGCACTGTCTGTTTAGCACTTCTCTAATACCAAACATTAGAGGGAATCCCTTGTTGCAGGGTGCACATCGCAGCACTGTGCTGGTTGCAGCACAGGTCAGTGTGCAGGGTGCTGTACAAACCACTGCTGAACCACCTTCATATTTTTCTGGCCTAAGCAACTTTGCTGTGCATCATCCAGAACCTACGGCAAAGCCAAGGACATCCCCGCATTCCAGTCTCCAGAGAGTTAGAGATATCTCATATACCAGCTGCTTCCTCAGCCGCCCTGAAATGGGAAATCTGCAGGTCACAGATGAAGAGGCAGACATGCTGCATCCCAGTCACAGTGTAAGGAAACAGCACGACCATGCTGGAAAATGACTCTTTCAGTGTTCTCCCAAGAAAGTTTAATAATCTCATCTTTCACACGCTTACGCCTCTGCTGGGTTTTCGCAGAGCTTCCCTGCGAAAGCCGTACTGGCAGGGACGTAGCTCCAGAGGAGTCAGGAAGGTTATCCTGCCTCTAGCAGAGGGGAGGGGGTGGGGGGAGATGAAGCTGAAGCCGGCTGAATTCCCACAGGCTTTGCATTATGAAAGCCATGAGCAGCAATCAGCCAGCTTTCACGGGTTCTCTTTAACCCACTCCTTGCTGCTAAACAAGCATCTGAACCGACTTCTGAGCAGCAAACACATACTGGTGACACACAGCGTACACATACCCAGCCTCAAGGCAAAACAGGCAAGCATCTAAAAAACAGACATTTGCTTTCTTTCGGTATTTTCCAAGAGGTGCAAGTTTCCTCTGTACTTGCATTCATGGGTGCTGCAACGAGACCTGCTGCTCTCAAGCCTGCATCTTAAATGGGGGTGGGGGGGTGGGGGGGGTGGGAAGTGTTACAATCAAACCCTGCACATGCCCAGGACTTGTTACTCCAAGAAATGCCATCATTGTTCTCCAGCCAGGCAGTCGGGCGATGAACAGGCGTCACTATTGTCCACTGGCTGCCTGGAGGCTTTTAGTAACAGCACTGAAGTATGAGCTCTTGAAAGGATATCAAAGCTTTTGCACAAGGTCAGATCAGACTCATATATATCCTCTATTATTTGCTGATAATCGTAGAATCCTAGAATGGCTTGGGCTGGAAGGGATCTTAAAAGGATCATCTCATTCCACCCCCCTGCCATGGGCAGGGACACCTTCTACTAGACCAGGTTGCTTCAAGCCCCATCCAACCCGGCCTTGGACATTCCCAGGGATGGGGCAGCCACAGCTTCTCTGGGCAGTCTGTGCCAGGGCCTCCCCACCTTCACGGGGAAGAATCAAGAGTAGATGCTATGAGAAGAGATGGCACAAAATACATCTTCCCCTGGGACTCCCAGAAAAAAAGAGTGGTCTCCAACAGAAATGTCAAATAAATCTGTTCCCTCCCCTCCCTGCCTCAGCAGGCACAAGAGCATGTCACACATGTCCTTGCACACCCGGAGGGACATCTGCTGCCAACACAACACTGGTTATCTGCCTCTGCAGAGGGTCCCTCTGTACAGCAACTGCCTTAAGGACTACGCGCGCTCTGAAAAGCACAACGGTAAAGGCTCCGGGGCGAAGACGACTGGGCTGCAACCCAACACATTAATAAGGCTTTGAAACTCCTTGGATAGGGAAACAAAGTACTCCATGGGTTGGCAGACTGGATTAGAGCACCCTGGAGAGCTTGAGACAGACTGGAGCTTGTTTAAGGTGCCCTTTCAGCTCAGACTGTGCACCAGTTCACTTGAGGCTCATTCTGCAGGAATGAGAGCAGTGCAAAAAATGGGGGGCTCCGCCACCCCTACACCAGGACAGCAACAGCTAAAGTGAATCCCAGCCATCCTAACCATCCTCATGACAGAGGAAATCCCCATTGGCCACGCAGACACTTGTCAGTCTCTCCTGGTCTTTTTCTGGAACCGAAAAAAAGAGCACTGGCAGAGACTGGTGCCAGCTGAGGAGGTTGCAGCTCTGAAGAGAGACCAAGCACCCTTCAAGAGTTCAGAGTCACACCAACACCTCCTTTCAGGCAGGAAGGGAGAAAGCTGGCATTTTAGTTGGTAACTAACCCTAATTGCTTGACTTCACATCTTGGTATCAATCCAGCAGCCAGCCTGAGCATGCCCATGTGTTTTCTAAACACAGTCCTGCAAAAGGCTGACAACATCGTGTACAGATCAAAGTTTTGGCAAACAAATGTGCTGGAAAATACTGGTGTGCTGATTTTCCATGAATGAGGCCATCAGTATGAGATTTTCCATGAATGAAGCCACTACTATGTGAAAAGCCTGGGGCAATAGGACTGCCTGAGAGCAGGGAGCATCACTCTACTCTGACTGCCACTCCAGCCTTACTTACTTGGTTCATATTTTATGAAGAGTGATTCGGCTGAACTTGTTCCTTGACATGAGAAAAAGGGAGGAACACAAGTGTGGGAAAGCAAGAGGATGTAACACAAGCATCTGGTATGGGGGAGACACTCAAGGGACATGGTACAGCTCAGTTAATATGCAAGGAAGCACTATAAAAGCAAAATAGAACAGGAGTGGAAACAAATCTTCTTGGTAGACACACCCCCCAAGGCATGGCACAGCTGGGAACAGGAGCTCTTAGCATCCATCTTCAATCCTAGGCTTTATCCATAAAGCAAGGCTGCCCTTCTCACCTCTCACTCCAACCAGAGCAAGTCCAACATGAGAAGATAGAAGGGCTTCCCTTCACAACTTTGCAAAAGGTCTGGAATAAAAATACAGCTGGCTTCATTCCACATTAGCAGTTAATTTCCTCAATCATTTTCACAGAGGGAGAAAGAGAAATGCTCACCATCCAAGAGATGAAAGCATATGAAAATAAGCCTCATAAAACCTGTACTGCCCTAAGGGAAAACTGCCCCACAACTTTCATTGGGGAATTATCAAAGGCCTCAGACTAGTGGGGCGTTGTTTTTATTTTATAAGACAGATGCTTTAGAGAAGTAAGTCCTCAAATAGCTGAGATTCCATTCTGCTGAACCTCCAATGAGACTAGAAAAAGAAACAGCTGATCCCACTTAGTCCAGCCTAGGGATCCAGCTTAGCCACATCAAGACAGAGGACTGGAGTAAGGCACAGAGCTGTACAGGCACTGCTAAACTCCTTTCCAATAAGATGCCATTGCCCCAAAGAAAGGCAACCACACGTGTGGTAGCACGGCCACAGGAAAGCACAGCATGGAGCTAAAGGATCTCATTCATTTCTGTTGCAAAACAGAGGCTGGGGTAGGAGGCATTGACTCATTTGGCCTGAGAACAAGAAAGAACTACTCCTGGGAGACTAGTTTAAAACAAGGATGTTTAGTGCACGTTTTACTTTGAGTCTGGAAGAGTGAGTATGAAACTTCCCACACTCAGCTCTGTTTCTTATCAAAATAGGTTTAACATAAGCCCAAGAGAAAGAACTGTTCAGAAAAGGGGCAGAGTCCCAAAATGGCAGAGCTCTTCCACTCATAGCTAAGGCTCAGAGGTGACTGCAGCCCTGGATAAGCCTGTCTGCAGGAAGCAGTCAGGTCCCCAGCACAGGATCTGACATCAGTGTGCCCACGGCTCGCAGCTCAGCCAGCCAGACTCACTCGGCTCCTCAGCTGGGCAGTGCAACCTCTGCAGGTGCCCTCGCTGCTGCCAACCTGCACTGGCCGAGAAGGGCACCCTCGATAATGTGGCCTCACATTTCATGTAGACTGACTTCAAGAGGGAAGGCAGATGCTCAGAGGATGAGATGTTTCACATTATTTACAGCTGTGCAGCAATCAGCATCTTATGTACTATGGCTGATGAAAACACTTCAACACCGAACAGATTACTTTTCCCACAACAAACTTCCCCTTCCTGACACATACAAACACCTTTTCACACTCATTCCTACAGAAGAATTAATTTCAGTTCCACTAGCAAATAAAACCAAGATATTCCAAAACCTCACCTAACCTCGTTACTGCATTGACTCAAGGAGTGGATACGTGTAAAAGAGTAGACAGATGCGAACAATGAATAATTAAAGATACTAACAACATAGGATCTAAGACTCGAAGAGAAATTATTCACTTGGAACAGCTTTTGCCACATTTAATCTTTCACAACCAAAGCATATGAATAGAAAGTAACTAAAACTAGCTGTGGGGCACAGAGTATTGCCCCTAGCTGGTTCATCATGTTCACAGAAAAGTACGTTGTGTGTAACTACACCCAGACGTTTGGCTGTGGTGCAAGGGGCCGGATCTCTCCGTCTGGGAGAACAGCACTCTCTGGAGCACAGTAAAGGAAGAGCAAGAGAAAGATGCGAAGCTTTGAATTCACTAGGAAGAGCAGAACTATTCAAGGGCTTAAGTGACTACTGAAAAAAACCCCACATCCAGCTCCCCCAAAGGTCTTGAATACTTGCTTTACTGGCATTCTTACTCATCCAGTACAAGAATAATGTCCAAGAGTTTTAGCTAAATAATTGTTTGCAGTTGATGCTGAGCTGAAGACTGTAAATTCATGCTTTCTGAGCAATAAAAGCTCTTGGGTTTGCTATGAAATGAAATTGTTCCCTGGAGGCATGCATGTACTGCAGCACTTGCTCTGGGTCATCTAAAGATTCCAGAAACTGAGAGCCTGTGTCTGTCTCACCAGTGTCCACATATGATCTCAAGTAACTAGTTTTGGTCATGATAGCAAAGGGATCCAGCCAACTCAGGCAGAAAGAGCATCTTTTGCAAGAAAAAGCTTTGGACGCAAAGTAGTTCCTAGGAGGCACCAGGCTGGAGAGGTAGGTTGGCTTAGAAATTACAGTAACATGTCAGGATGCTGCAAACAGGCACCAGGTTCTCCCATCATCCCTGTCCTCCCACAAAGATTGCCACCACGGCTCCTCCTGCTCACTGAAGGTGGGAGAGAAGCCATGAACAGATGTCTTCCTGCTGGAGTCCCTCTACTCCAACATTAGCATGCAGCAGAGTAAATGATTTCTAAAAGCAAAGGTCTGAAGCTTTTCACACCATTTAATAGTCAGTCCATGTGAACTGCTCTACTGTAGGCTCTGGAGGAAGGCATCCATCATGAACAGGCTAGAGTTTATCTGGCTTTCTTTGTTCAGGGCAAGTATGTGTCTCAGGGTCAGAGCTTTCCTGCAGTGCCTCTTCCTGCTGGGTCTTGTACTGAGGTCCAAACCCTTGCAGTCCCAATGCAGCCCGGGGGTCGGCAAGCACAGCACCTCCTGAACTCTGTGGGAGTGGTGCCTGCTTGCTTCAAAGGCAAATTGTACCCCTGTGTTTATACCAGCCTACAAGGCATGAAAAGGCCTAGGAGGTCACACATCCACCACTGTAATTTCAGGCAGGATCAAACAGAAAAGCAACAGCTGGGCTGAGTGAGCAAGTCCACGTTTAATTACAAATGGTTTTGGTAATAAGCAAAAGCAAGAACAAAGCCAGTGAAAAACCTCTATTTTTCTTCCTGGCTCCTATTCAGGCTGTGTAGAAACAGCTGCCTAGAGGAGAATCTCAAATAATATCCACCAACTACATTTTTTTCCATTTTCAGGACTGCTACAGCAGCACTGTTCCCTGTGCAAGGCCGCCGTGCTTTGACAAACACCAAGGACCGATGGGCAGATCGCAGCTGCTCCCAGTGCAGGGCTGGGTCTGTGCAGGGCTTTCTCAGCCTGGAGCTCAACCCCCTGATGTGTCCCACAAGTACAAGCACAGAGTCATTTTGCAGCAGGCTGCTTGGAGGATTTAATTTGCTTTAACATCCTCTGAATATGAAATGCTGGTTGTAAAATGGTGCAGAGATGATGGACCCTGCTTATAGGTCCTGCCTGGACTGGGGAGAGGGCAAAAATATCTCTTGGAGTACCAGGAATGCCCACTGATCCCTCCATGAGGTCATGCATTTAATTTACAGCCAGGAGCTACTCTTTCCCCAAAAGATCCTGTAGCAGTGGTTAAGGATAGGAAATGAGCCCTAAAACACATGGACAAGAAGACTTGGCTGGGTGGGTGGAGGGCTTTTTTTGGATGCTGGGAGCCTTCCACCCATCTATTGGGGCAGCAAGTGAGAAGGATCAGTGGGTCCCCTCACCATATCTGATACCTCTGATGGCACCAGCAAGAGCCTAACAGAACCCAAGAGCACAACAGAAATAACTGGAACAGAGTATCACAACCCCAAACCTCTCCAACAAACCAATACCCGCTGCTGACAGAACACTGCCTAGCTGTGTGTCACAGGGGGAATGATGGGAATAATGTGAGGGCTGGGAAACCATCACATCCCTGGGAACCAAGGGCTTCTGACCTTTCTAGCAAAGCCTGCTGAGAGAACTGGGTGGGTTGTTTTGTACTCCTGGCTTTAATTACAGTCAAGTGTTTAAGTTATTCTCCTCCAACCACCCCCATGTCCCTCACAAGCACAAATCTAGCTTTTTATAGCACATCCGGTATGGATGTTAAACACATTCAGGAAATGCACTTTCAGCCCCAAACATCCCCTCCCCTGCACCAGTTAGTTTGCAAGGGTTTGTGACATGGAGACGCGGAGCCGGATGTTTGGTTTTGTGACCGTTGCTCTTCTGGATTACTTCTGTCTGTTTAGAGAAGGGAAATTAAATAAATGCAGAGTAGGCTGGCTGCATTCAGAAATAATACATGCTGCTTGCAAGGTGAAGAAAGAAAAGCCAGATGGAGAGGCCACTCTTAGCTGCTCAAATTCCCTGCACACAGGGCAAGGCTTTTTTTTGTTTTTTTTAATAGCTGACAAAGCTCCTGGGGGCTGACAACGGCTCACAGCACAGTGGGTGTCCATAGGCAGAGCTAGAATCCCAAAATCACATTTTTCACTGCCTTGTGGCAATAGACTGGGGCTCTCCCATAATGCATATGGGAGAAATGGATTTTCTCCCCCAAAACCTGTTTTAAGTAGACAAAAGGTACCTGCAAAGAACTGTCAGGCTATGCCAGGCTCTGTCAGTCCCCAGGCACTGCTCTGGCATGTCACCAAGGCTTGTGGCTCTTTGCTCCAGAGCAGCAGGGTCTGGATAGCTTGGCTCAAGTCTAAAATCTGATCTTTGTAATTTGCTTAACATAAGGGGCTTGCCTCTGGCTTTAAGGAATACCACAAGCCTGCTAGTAATTTTCTCACCTGAAAATACCCTGGCTGGCTTCCCAGCTGGAAGCATCTTCCTAAGCCCAAAAGCAAGCATGTTTGCTGGCAGTCTCAGGGATCAGTCTCGGGTACTAGTCCAAGACACCCTGAAGCACTCTCAGATCAGAGGGCCCATGCTGGCCAGATTGCCCCAGAGAACCTCCTACTAAAGCCTCAAGAGAGCTGGGCTGTTCCACACATTGATGCAAGCACCACTGGTGTTCCTCTGCCGTAGGATCCCTGCGCAAAGCCAGGATGCGCTGCAGGAGGTTGTGAAAGGGAAGGCATGTGGGGCTGTGCTGCATCGGGGTTTGGTGCTCTGAAGAAAGGCAAGACACACAAGCCCAGGGTATTTTTCCCCACCCTTCTCCACAGCCAGGTCACCTCATGTTCTGGGCAAGCAACTGTCAGTAGGACACCACACATCAGCAAGCTGAATAACGACCTAATTAAGATGATTCCAAAATAATCATAGTGAAGGAAAGTTAAAGAAGTCCTTGACCTCATTTTTCTTATATTAATTTTTAGTCCACGTTTTTCCACATTTGATGTGAATTCTTCAGTTATCTGCAGTTTTCTTATATTAATTTTTAGCCCACATTTTTCCACATTTGATGTGAATTCTTCAGTTATCTGCAGTTTTCTTATATTAATTTTTAGCCCACATTTTTCCACATTTGATGTGAATTCTTCAGTTATCTGCAGTTTTCTTATATTAATTTTTAGTCCACATTTTTCCACATTTGATGTGAATTCTTCAGTTATCTGCAACATTAACTCAAACTGGGCTCTGGCTATTACTCCTAAGTAATCCAAGCTCCAGCAAAAGCAACCATGCCCCTTGGTAATGACCAGGCTGCACAGGCCCACTGGCGACCCAGCTCCTCTCCTGGGCCTGATCTCTGCAGAACTGGAAGGTGAATAGCACCTGGAGCTTTCCCAGTGGGCTGCTAAACCTGCCTGCACTCAGAGCAGCAGGGCACCTGCTGGGGAAACTGGCAGGCAGGTTTGAAGACATGGGACCACCAGCAGTGCGCACAGTGAGGAGCTGTCCCAGCTTCAGCTGCCAGTTGACCAAACTTTGGCCACCAAAACTGCACAAAGAACGCCAGCCCAACACAAGGCAAGTTTTCCAGCACAAAACCCTGCACACAACACTTAGGTTACAATTAATGAGCTCTGCAGGGACGAACCCTTGTGCAGTGTGAACAAGAGCATGAAGACTATGCTCATCTATGCCTTCATTCAGCTCAGAGAACAGCAGCTGTCAAGGGTCATGCACACACACACTGTGCTTTCACTACCCTGAACTAAGTACAAGCTATGCAACACTTAGCTGGAAAAATGAGTGACAATCCAGCTGCAGCAACTGAATAACAGCATCTCAGGGAAAGGCAGCCTTAACTCACACTGGAGAATTGCTCTAAGCAGATGGGAAGGACAATGTATTTATTTGATGGGTATTGTTTCTGTGTGATCAAATCATACGCAGCTTCTGTCTTTCAAA
The DNA here is from genome assembly GCA_013397175.1 of Platysteira castanea. Taxonomy (NCBI): domain Eukaryota; kingdom Metazoa; phylum Chordata; class Aves; order Passeriformes; genus Platysteira; species Platysteira castanea. The sequence goes on along the minus strand of VYXC01013399.1, from coordinate 352,951 downwards.
TATAAATGCAAACAACTGACTTAAATAAAAATCATCACTGGAACACAGAAACATCTCCTCTATTCCTAAGAAGCTGGTGATCTCCCAAGCTCATCAAGAACCAGAGTGGCATGCCAGATGCACAGCAGACCTGACCTCCTTGTATCTTTTGACAAGCATTATGATAATCTCAGAATTAGGTGTTAGAGCTTCAACAGAAAGTGACAAATCCACATCCAAATGGTATTAGAGAACATCAAAGAGGCAAAAACATCTCTCATTTAAATGCTCACCCAAAGTCTCTAAAAAGCCACAGCCCAACCTGACATGGCTTTTTATAGCCCTGAGAAGCCCCTGTCAAAGAACTGCAGGCAATCTCAGGCTTGTTCCTTGGCTACCTGCAGTTTCATCAGGCTGCTCAACACATCCAAACCACTATTTCCTTACTAGGATGAATTATTTATGAGGATTAAGAAATTTGAGCCTGAACCTATAAAGCTAATCACTGGAACTCACAGGTTGCTTCCCTCCAGCCCAAATCATCACACCTTCCAGGCCTAGTCTTGCTCCCACTGAAATCCTTCAGAAAACAAACACCCATTAAATACTGCAGAGCCTGTACTATCGGCTCAAGTGCCATCTTTCTCACTAAGGGCCCATACCCGGGCAGGGAAATCCCATACTTACCCCGAGACTGTCGGCAAGGAAGCTGGAGCTGCTGACTGAAGTTTCTCTTGCTGCTTCAGAAAAGATTTCGCTTCTTTTGAGTTTGAGTCCACTTCTTTAGTCACTCTGTCGGACGAAAAGAGACAAACCAGAGGGTAAGAAAGAGCTGTACTCAACAGTATCCATCAAGGAAACACAGAAAACAGGTATAAGAGTCCCCACATCCCCTGCACAGAGATCACCTTCACCAGCTGCAAGCTGAAGAACACACATCTTGTTTAGATTTCATTCCAGTGACAAACCCTCTATATTCATGGCAGAAAAAAGGAAAAGAGTAGCTGATTAGAGCTGGGGGAGGAGGGGATTTTTTTTTTCCCCAATAAACTGGAATGCTTATTCATTCAAATAGGCCTGTCTCACTAGCAGCTACTAAACACTCTCCTCAGGTCACTGGGGGCAATTTCAGGCTCTTAATTGGGCTCTTGATTTTCTCATTTGTTGGTCAGTGAGGCAGCTCTTCTGCCACCCACGTCTCACAGCCCATGGCACACAGGCTTGACAACATCTGCAACCCAAACCAGAGCATGGAAACCAGCTCTGGGAATGGGGAACGAGAGAAAGCTCTGACAAGGCAGAACGCAGAAATTTACTCTCATTTTCTAGTTAATTTTTGTTTGAGGCCCTGAGGGTGCAAAATATTGAACTTCAAAAAATTATAAATCAATATGGCATCTACAGCAGGGAATGAATTATAAACAAGAGAAAGAATCTCTAGAAAACCACTCAATAATTAATTGTTAGAAAACCCCAGCTACTTTAGCCCTCTCATTTACCATGACCTGCCTCCAGCAACACGCTTTTCACGCTCTCAGTAGCTCTTAATGAGGTTGCCCTGATTTGCCAAGCTAACAATTTTGCTCCCATGGAGCACAAGCCTGTGAGCCTCTCCAGGGCCCTACAGCTCTATGGGCACAGCGGCAGCCTGACCCACAGATCAGTCAGCACAGAAGAAACAATCCTCCATCTCAACCTCCTGCAGCCTAGGCCTCTGGCTGCATCTGTTCCAGAAAGGGCGTGCAGCTTCCTCCCTGGTCTAGAGCATATGCTGATGAGAAGCTGAAAGCCTGGCTGGTCATGGGATCTCCTCTGGCTACAAGTCAGGCTAATCACTGCTTGCTTCCTACCCACCAACCTGACCCCACAACTTCCATGTAAGAATTGGCTAATAGTCATGGAGAAACCCCAGAACTATAGCCCCAGACGGGTTTCTGCTGGGCTGGCAGCAAGGAAAGTGACACAGAGTTATCTGTTAACCCTGGAGGCACTGATGTCCTGAAATCTCACTTGCACACAACTACTGCATCCGTATCTCCATCCTGACAGTGAATCAGCATCTGAAACTTCCTTCTTCCTTCTCCACAGATTGCAAATGCAGTGGAAAAGGCGTAAGAATAAATGCCTGTGCTGTACAACTGCTCAGCCTTGTTCTGCCAGTGCAGGAGGAGATTAACCCCATTTCCCCCCTGCATTGTCACATGCCTTTCAAACCATGGCAGTCATGCGGACAGAGACAAATCCCACACTATGAATATTTACAAGTGTTTGCTGATCAGATTGGTAAGGGAAGGGGTGGGAAAAGGGGAAAAGCAGTTTAGGGAGAAAAAAAGCCTTGCTACAGCATCATCACAATTTAGAACACCCCAAACACACCATCCAGCCACAGCCCTTGGCAACAGTGGTCACGTCATGCAGCAGTCATACACCAAAGGTTACCCTATGTCCATGGATTTCATTTGACAGGATAAACTTGGTGTCTTCATGCAGCAGTAAGAGAATTCCCCTCAACCACGAGGCGGAGTTCAGATCAATGCAATCACACAGTCTATTTATTTTCAAATGCAGCATCTAAACAGCCAGCTCTGACCCCTGCCAAGCTGAGAAGCAGCACCCTCTCCTGTGCACTCTGCAGTGCTGGCTCCTGGCAGGGTCCCTCTCCTCTTGTCACCCCCTGCACTGCCGTGCCATCAGGGTGCACCCCTGGTATGCAAGGGAGCATGTGAGCCACAGAGAGAAACATGAGGCAATCCTGAGTGTGCAGGAATCCAAGAAGTGTAGCATAGTAACCATGTGCCCTGGAAAAAAAGCACAACTCTCCACTGGTCTCAATACAGCCATGGGACCTGCTCCTGGATTGGATCCAGCTGTTGAACCCTGCACATTTCTGGGCCTTGAAGAGTGTAGGACCAAGAGGAGGCAGGAGCTGGGAAAGGAGGCAGAGGTCACTGAAAGCATGCCTTCCCACTGGCTCTGCTAAGAGATGACAGCCCAGCTCAGCTCCCACAAACCTACAGGAATCTGGCAGTTAAGTAGCTTACAGGACACACACAATGGCGAGCAAGTCTTCAAAGCCAGTGGCAGAGCTGGGATCTCAGCACTGGGCCTTTGGCCTTAACCTCCAGAGTATCTTCAGCCTTCTCCAACCCAGAGACAAAACTGACTGATGTCTCCCCTACCAGCGGAGGAGAAGAAAGGCACAAGGCTAAAATGAAAAATAGCTCTAGGGATTTTCACTCCAACAGAGACAGCACACTCTTGGTTGGACCAGCACTACCACCCACAGCTCTTGGAACAGGAAGATGCTCAGTCCCAGAAAGGGCGAGAAAGCAGAAACCTCTGCCTGCTGAGGACCCTCATCATGAAGCACACGATGCACAGGGAGAGTCTGGCACAGGCCTTCAATGACAGACACTTCAGCTATCCAGGGGTATAAGACAGGTTGCTACCAAGGGTTTAGTTACGCTTTGATTCTCCCACCCTCCTCCACCTCAGGGTACCAGTAACAGTGGCTGAGCACAAAATACAACACTTAGTTCCATTTTCTTTGCTCCCTTTGGCCTGCCAGCAGCTGCTCTAACATGTATTTTTTGAGTTGTCCGCTGCAGAAATTCAGCTGCAAAGCTGCATGCAACCTGTTCCACCAGGACTGTCCAGCTGGGGACAGAGGAATGCGACAGAAACGTAATTAAAAAGTGACCTTTCAAGGCAATTCCATCACAAGACCCACTTACTGTCTCATAAACTGAAACAAAAGCTGCTCTGAGGCAGGCTGCTGCTGGGCTGATGCCAGCAGCAACTCCTGCACCACTCCAACAGGAATGATGGAAGAGTATTAAAGAGCTTTACAAGGTATTAATTCAGGTTATGCACACTTCAACCTTTCCCAGATCTCAGGCCAGGAAAGAAAAAGAAATCCTCTAGTCTGCATTATTATGGGAGACAATAACTCTCTCCATGTAGAAACCAAAACAATTCTTGCTTTTCATGGGGAGAAATGGGAGTCATTAATCCAGCTGGAAGAAATCACAGTCATTACTAAGGAAAATTACAAGACCTTTCACTTTTAAATACTTGATAAATAACTATTTGCCTGACTGTTTACTGGGATGCTATTCACACATTGTAATCCAGGAATAAACATGAAAATAAGTATATTGTCAGCAATAAAACAAGTAGGTAGTGCCTTGCGCACTTGCAGCCCCTGTAATTCACACACAAAACCACTCACTCTCATCACTTTACCACAGAGATTTCATTACACTGCTATGCTATTAAATTGCATAATAAGACTTCCAAAACATAGAACAGTTATTAATTTTTTGGACCATGCCAGAACTTGGTGGCACAGATGGTGCTACTGTACAAGGTGTTGTGCAACTGTAAAATAGAAATGTCTTCCATATTTAGAAGTTATTATAAGGAAAACACACTAGAAACTGGATCACTAAGTGCCTCAAGTACTTAGCAATGTCCTTCTTAAGATCCTTCATCTCTGAACCAAGCTCTAAGCGATACCCAAGCATTTAGGCATAGCCATACGCACCCATCCTGTTGGTTTGCTGCCCAGTGGTGGGTATGTTAGTTACAACTTCCACTGAAGAACTTATCACCCTTCCTTTTACAGTTACCAACTGAAACCTACATGCATGGAAAAGGCCTCAGTTACATATGCTGGGCACAAACCACATGAAGACAACACCTGCTGTCAAGGCTGCCCCAGAAGGGGTTCCACAGAGCACTTACAGTACTGAAATGTAGCAGATTAATTTAAGAACAAGTGCTTGATCTGCTCCCAGCATTGCCCTTAGCCACGCAAACTGCTACAAGGACGGACGAATACATGCTGGAATGAGCATTTTGCTGACAGCTCCAGCTAATCTGCAGAAGGGGATTAAATCCAAATTTTCATGTTTCAGTTCAGTGGCAGAGTGAGTCTAATACACCAGTCTGCTGCACCCTTACACCAGGCGTTGAGCTACCAGGGTGAAGAGGAGGCTCCCAATCCATCACACCACAGCACAACACCCACAGCCCAAGACTTGCCCCAGTGTGGTGCTCAGATGCCTCCACTACAGCACAGCCGGATCCAGTCCTGCTGGCCAGAAACAGAACTTGCATAAGGGATGCCAAGGCTGTGGTGTGTCAGCAAAGTGCCCAGTTCAGCAGCGAGCAGCAAGGTGCCCTGCAAGCCCCTGGAGAAGCGCATCAGCAGAGCTTCATCTTTGCACAGGAGGGAAACGGAGGCAGGACAAGGACAAGCCAGGAAAGACAAACAGGCGTATCAAGAAGGCTTGCAGGCTAATATTTGTAGTCTGCTGTGTAATAGCAACGTTATGCATCCCAAGTCCAAAATCCCTCCAATTTACCCCCAGGTGGCTCAACACAGCTACATTCTCCTAACCAAAACACCGGGTGCACATCAGGCTGAGAAAGCACATGTTGGTATTTGGGTATAAGGGGACTTAGAGCAGAGAAGACAGTTAAAATCTTTACTCACAGCAGCACAAAGTTACCCTCTCCCTGACCTTCCTGCTGAGAAAGGGAGAACCAGAGTGGAAGCTGTGGAAAATGCCAGCTCTTTACCACTCGTACACAGGCCACACTCTGCACTTGGGAAACCTGCCCCAGTTTAGGCCTGACACAGTTATAAAACTTTCGACACTATCTTAATGTTGTTAGCTCTGGGGAATCACAGACCAAGGGAGACAAAAATGAGGCTAATTACCCTTTTTCAATATTCCCCATCTGGGTTTAGTCTCAATAAATAGTCCTCCAGCCTTCTGGAATGATTACTTCAGGAGAAAGTAATACTCATCTACAGGGGTTTGTTAACAAAAATTAATCCCTTTTGAGCCAAGGAATATTTTTTCTGAATATTTCTTTGGTGGACTTTTGTGCTCCAGCTGCAGTGTCCCATGTGCCATCCACAGACAGATGCAGTGCACGAACAGCAGATCCTCCAGCCTGCAAGATCCTCAAAATGCTGGAGAGCACAGGTTCAGCACTTCACAGGAGGGAATTAAGTCCTCACACAACTGAACCTCCAGACCACATCTGCCTGCACACTGCATATGTATGTATTTTATGCTGAATTACCTGGTGTAGAGCAGACAGAGCTAAAATTAGTACGCCCCCATCACTTTTCTAATTTCAAAGTAAAACACAAGTTTTCCCCCTTTCAGAAAAAAACCAGCATTCCTCTTCAAACCAGGTGGAAGAAGCTGTTCCCTGGGAAACTGAGTCTATTCTCTGAAGCAACACAGACAAGACTAAGCTGGAATAACTGATAATTTTATAGGCTGACTAGATAGGCAGGAGAAGCTGGCTGGTTTCTAGACAAAAGCTTCTGTCTAGTTTCTAAAAAGAATCAAATGTGATGAGAGGTCTCCTGGAGTCAGGCAAGGGCCAAACTGCCTGCCTGGTGCTGCTCCTCACAGCAGGTGTGTGCTGCTATCCAAGCAGTCAGCCCAGGCTGCATCTCAAACCAACTCACCTGAAAACAAGCAAAGGTGAATGGTATTTTAACATCAATAATGCATAACCTTGTAAGCCTTGAAGGAAACGACTGATTTTCTGTCATCTCCTGTATGACGAAGACTCTGTGACAGATGCAAAGAAAACATATGGAAAGTGCTGCCTCCTGAGATGCTGACCAAGCTGTCAGGCCCCTCTTGGACTTCTGCTTGCAACTGCTGCAAGAGGCTCCCTAAATCCAGAGGGAAGTAGCGCTCCAGTCATGAAGCTCCCACTGGGGCCTGCAATAGGTAGAGCATGTCAAACATGGCTCTCTGGAGAGGCTGACCTGCAGCCAGGGCACAAGCCTTATCATGTTGACTGGAGCTTTATTCACCCCAGTTTTAAGCACCTCCAAGTACAAGGTCTCTTCTTGCTTCTCTGGATAAGTATTCCCTTGGCCAGCTCCATTGCACTGCCTCAAATCCCACCATGCATTATCATGGCAATCTTTGAGGCATCCCTTTACTTTAATTTGTACCTCTCAAAAGGATTAACTCCACATTATGGAACACACCTCTGAGTTGAGCAATCCAGGTGAACAGATGAGCTGCTGCATGTGTGAGTGTGACAGTCCCCTGACCCTGTCAACCATGACTTGCAAATACACTGAAAGCCAGACAGATCCCTGCAACCCTCCAACTCCCACAAAGCAGCGCAGAGTTTGTGTCATGCACGTCTCTCCTGCTGAAGGAAGGAGTACCATAGGTATCAAGAGCCAGGGGTTTCAAATTCACTTAGAGCTATGAACACTAGACACAAAGGTTACACAGATCATAACAGGAGCCAACACACACTACAAAGCCGAAGCAGCCCCATGGGGGAAAGGCCAGACTAAGCTTGGCTCTGTTTCTAACGTGTTAATGAGATAGCACAGCAGCAAACAGCTCTGCCTCTCCTTCAGGCTAACAAAGAAACCCTCTTGCTTCACCATCTCTTAGTTACAGAAAAAAAACAATGCATCTTGCAAGCTGCACTTTCCAGCAGGGGAAATCCCAGGCCCAATGCCTGCAAAGCAGGCTCTGCCAGCATCTCACCAGACATCAAAAGCCCTTTTCTGAGCCTGGAGCTGTCAGGAATGAGCAGCAGCTTGGAAGCAAGGGCAACAGGCCAAGCAGCAAAATGCTGGTACTGGATCTGAGGCCCCTGAGACGAAGGCATGAACAGAGGGACCAAAGATCCCCTTACTAATAGCAGAAAAGCTCCTGTGAGACCTGAATATATCACTAACCATCTTCTGTTTTCAGATTTTTAAAATCCAGGAAACTACCTGAGATCCAGATAAAAAAACAATGTCTTCTGCTGGGGAAGGATGTGATTTTAACTGAAGTATTTCCACACTAACTTACACACAACACAGGCCGAACACACAAACACACATGGAAGAACCTGAAGATTAGAGAACGTTATTTGTCATCCAGTTCCCAAACACAGCACCCAGACACCCCAGGTTTGAAAGACCTAGAAATGCCCAAATTAATCTGGAAGTCAATCCATCATTCTGGAGATGCTTTGAGACTCCTCCTACGTCTGGAGATCCCAGGTGAGCCTTCATTTTCATCACACTGGTTACCAGCAAAACCACACAAATGAAACCAGCACACATGAATTATTTCCTTGAAAATAGCAAGCTGAAGATGACTTTCAGCTGGGCACCTGCTCAGTCACTTTGGGATTTTCAAAAGCTTGGTGAGATAAAGGAAGACAACAGGGGTCAGCCTGTTCACGAGTGTAGTGCTACTGTGTAACACTTTGCAAGACACAGCCCCTCTGAGCAGAAGCCTCATTTGCACATCTGCTAATGAAAAAACCCTGACTAGACACCGTTCATTAGGCCATTCCTCTTCTCCAAGCACATTAAGCAAACCGTAACATGATTTACTTCAGAAGCAAGTGTTCTGGCTTAGAGTCCCAGCTAGGTTTGATGTTTATGAAGGTACAATTTCTGCAGCTGCTTCTGAGAAAGGCAAATGGCTCACAAGTGAACCAGCACACAGCACAGCTCCTGCTCACACTTACTGACCTCGTCTCTGGGCCACCACAGTGCCAGTCAGTATCATACAATGTTAGTATTCCCCAGGGCAATTCAGAAGCATAGGGGAATGGATGCAAACAGATGAAAGGTTATCAAAACGTGCCCCTGAGACCCTGTCATTCTTGAAAGGTAATGTATTTTCACTCATTGGCTTTCAAACAAAACAAAAAAAATCAATAGTTGTTTTTTAAATTGGAAAAAGCCAATATAAACTGTGGATAGCTGAGGCATGCTTTGACCTCTAAGAAAAACAACAGCGTAAGGGCAGAAACAGGCTGCTGCCTACACTCCATTATGCCAAGATCAGCATCTTGTTGCTTGTTGGTAGAAAAGCAACCACCCACTTCTTAGTCTGCCACCTCTAAACAGTGGTCACATTGATATCCCATGTAATCCTGGATGGTTTGATTTGTCTTATAGTCCCACAGCATCACCCCCATGCTTATACTGTTCAGATTAAATTCATGGGAAAATCTTAAAAGACAAGGTTTTTGCACTGTGCAAGACTCCTTCAGAAAGTGGTATGTCACCAGAGAGAGGCTAGAACACATTTCTCTAGAACACCTTAGCCAAGGAGGACTGAGGATAAAACCCTACTGACTTCTGGCACCACCAGTCAGCAACACAAAACAGAAGTCCTCAAGGAGTGGCTTTGCAAAGGGCCACTGAAATTCATTTGTCTTTTTCTAACAATTCCTTGCTAGTGCAGTCAAAGCCATTGTAAAAAGCGCATCAAAATCTGATTGGCTTCTTCCTCTGCTCCTCTTAGTTCAGTTCATTGTCTTCCATATCTAGCCTGACAACATTCATCTGATGGAAGCTGTGTAGCACTTGCTATCCACCTGGAAAAAAGGCAGGGCTTTCCAAGTATCAGGATTCAAGACACACATTCTGGTAATGGTCACCTGCCTTCTCACTCACAGGTATAAGCAATACAGCAAAAGCTTTTTCAAAAAAGCACATATGCAAGACATGATGTCAAGCACATTAACCTTGATCGGGTATGCACCACACCACCTACAACATCAAGAGATGCCCACCCAAACTCCTGATCTTTCTCCTGATTTTCAGAGTTACTGTGCTTCACTCAGCATTGCTCAAAACCCCATGAGTGCAAAACAAATGACCAAGATTCACACCCAGCAAGAAGTGTGAGCATGCTGCCAACCCCTTGCATTGATTCATCCATGGAGATCCCTGAAAAGCATCACAAGATAAGGAGAGAGTTAATGGTGTTACATGCTCTCTCACTGCTCATTAGCCTGACAAGTCTGACTGGGCCATGCTGAGACCATAGAGCAAGAACACAGATGGACAATTACATGTTTTTAAAATTGATCTCTGTGCCAGCTCTAATCTTGAGACTTGTGGGGAGTCGATTCCCTGCTCTTTTTACCCATTCCCCTTGAAATACATTATCAGCATCAGGATTTTTCTTCCACTCTTCTTGTTTTCCAGGAAGAAGCAGAAGCAGCTGCTATTGCTCAGACAGCTCCCTTCAACTGTCTTCAAAGCAAAGCAACAAAACAGGTGACAGTCTCCCAAACTCAGTGGCTAACACACCCTTTGTTTGCCAACTTTGTCACATTTGGTTGGTTTTACTAGTCATGTAAGGAGCAGAGAGGACATCACAACCACTGATAAGGAATCAGAGCCTGAGTAAGGACTGTGGAAAGCTCAGGCTGTTCTCAGATACCTGATCTGTTTCTCCTGCAGCCCTTTCCACCTTCTGTCTCCTAAAAAGGGTGTGGGATCAAGTGGTTGAAGCTCTGGAAGAGGACAGCAGATCCAGAGTTAAAACAGTGAGCAGTCTAGGACATAGCTGTCCATTCAACAAGCACACAAGTGAGCTAAAATAAATAACAGAAAAATCAACATTTCAGTAAGGAGACGCAGCATCAAGAAATCCCAAAGCAGCAGTACTGTATAGCTGCAGAGAACTGAACTATAACCTCACCTCCACTCTGAGGTCAGCAGTTCTTGCTGCAAGGGAATAAATCAGTCCTTCGCCAACTCTGCACAACTCTTCTGAGGAGCTCACCAAGGTGAAGAGCTCAGCCAGACAACACCTCAGATGGGGCTCAGGACTCACCACCTCACCCAGTGAGGCCTAAGTTAAACCTCAATGACTTCAGAGGACACAAAAAGAAGAAACTCCATCCATAGCCTGTAGCTCTGCCTGCACAATTCCCATCATCAATGGCATTCTTGGACAGAGACTCAGGGTACTGGCCAAGGAAGGGCTTTCATTAGCACAGGCAAGCCTCCTGACAAGAACCTGCTCTCGGGTAACCTCCCTTCACCTTTGCTTCTTCTACTCAAAAGGTCATGAACTTCACCACTAAACCCCTCAGCTTAAGGTCCAGCTTAAGGTTCTTGAATTTCAACTTGAAAACAATCTCCTCTGAATAATCTTTCTTGAATTCTTGATGTAGGCCAAAAAACTGTGAAGCAGCAACACAGATTGAACAATGAGGTTTCTTCCAGGCACATCCTAGATGATACTCACAAACAGTAACACGTGAAAATCAGGTTCTTTCTCACCCCATACTTTAACTGCGGCAGATGAAGTATCAGTTTCAGCCAGTATAAACCCCAGTAATTACTACAATGATTTAATCTTATAACTATTTGGTTATAAATCAGATACCTTATGTACTTCTTTAGCACTTTCAAGATGTAATAGCTGCACTGTGAACCATCATGTTCCCTCACTTGGAATGCAAGCTGCCACTCAACTCTGCTCAGCACATGTACAGCACAGCTTGTTTCCTCAGAGCACAGTGGTCACACAAATAAAAGCAGTCCTACAGCAGCAACCCAGAGGCTATTCTAAGTCATGTGGTCACCTACACAAGTCAACAGCAGGGAGCCCTTATCCAGAGATGGGAGTTCATGTCTCATATAGAACAGCTCCACAAACTGTTCTGACATGAGTTTGCCTACCTCTTTCTACAGAACTATATGAACTTTAAGTATTCCTTATATCTGGCAGCAAGTCACACACTCAGCGCGACACTGTTTGTTTGGTACTGGCCCTTTCTACGTTGATTTGGCCCATGCAATGCACCAGCTCACTGTGGACCCCACCTCTCCTTGTGAGCTGTGACAGGAACACCTTGCCAGATTTAAGGAAAAGAGCTGGGCTCTCCCCATTGACAGATGGAGAATGGAGCCCTACTACGGCTTTGCTTTGGCTGCTTGGTTCATGCACACAGGGAAGCAGCCGAGTCACTGAAGCAGCACAAGCCACAGTTCTGCCAGCACAACACAGCACAGCAACTCTGCAGTACCAGGAAAGCATTACCACCACAAGAACAACCTGTGTAAAGCTCTGGCTCTACACCACACGAACAAAGCATGTACACAGAAATACAAAGCTTCTAGTCTGAAGTCCTTTACTTGGAACTTGTGGTGTATGAATGAAGCAGGGTGCTGAACACAGGCCTCCCATTCCTGAATTAACACCCAAGCTATTACTTCTTTGAACTTAGTTTTGCCTTCCACAAGCCAAATTAAGGTAGAGAAGATGTTTCAAAGTAAAATCTATTCTTGATAGCAATCAATAACCTGACTCTGCTCTTCCCTCACATGTGGTCACACTGACACCATGGGGCTGGACCAGCTTCACGTATGTGAGCTCCACTCTGCTGCAGTCCCCGCTGGACACAAAGTTCACTTTCATGGAAAGGGCACAGAAGAACCATTTTGATGCACTGAGCACAAAAGAGATTTAAAGAAAGCCAAGGACCAAATCCTTTTGGAGTGCCAAAGAGAAAACAAGCAATTACAAATCACAACAGTTAAACCCTGGCACTAGGGATGCAATTCCCTATTAATGCAAACACATGTCGTGCGTTGTGAGGCAAGTTCATAAAATAGAGGCTTCAAAGGAGCTTCAATCTCTTCTGCCAGGGAGAAATGGCTTGAACTTCCATTTAGGTGCTGAACTGCCTTTGCAAATTGCTCTTGCTGCTCACAATTACAGCCATTTGGGTGACAGTCACCTGCTGCTCCTAATCTATTTAACATGAGGGAAGCAGGAAAAGCAGACAAAAAAGTCCCAACTGGAAAGCACAGCAATCAGTTTAAGATTCTTTCTAGTTCCAGGATTCAACAGCTTTAGTTTTACAAGGCAAAATTATATAATGTATTTTCTAAAATTAAGAGCTACTAAATTAAAATCTTCATTTGGTAATTATTAATTTTTACACTCTGAAGCTAAAGTTCAGCATTAGCAACTGATACAAGAAGGGACTCATCAAAACAGACGTTAAGTGCAGCAAAAACCTACAGGGGAGTTGACAACACAAAGGCCCTTTATTATTCCAGTATAGCCCTGCAGCTGGAAATCACTTTCAAGCCACTTCTGCTACTCCAACCAGGCAAGAAAAATCATACCATCTTCTTATAGGAGAAAATAAATTGTTCTGCAACAGGAGATCAGGGCTAAATGATCTTCTTTAAGAGCTTCAGTGAGCAGACTGTGAAAATTTGTGCCCTGAATCTTTCACTGCTTAAATACTGATCTAAATTCTTCTCAAGCTTTCAAAAGAGCAACACTCAACAGTAGCCTCAGACCATTTGGAAAGGAAAGCAACAGAGACAGCTCTCATTTCAGTTCCTTCAGCCCAGAAATGCACACACACACACACAACTACCGTGTGCTGGCCTTTTATAACCAACGATTTGCCAGCTGCTTCCCCCAGCAAGGAAGTCAGTGTTTGGTATTCAGAGCATTTGCAGACGTTGGGGTGGTGCAAAGACAACCTCCTGCTATTCTGAAGAAACAGCAGCCCGCTGGGCCTCACCTACTGCCATCAGGGGGAAGTACCAGCAGCACTGAGTAGCAGGCACCCCTTGTGCCCCACCCACAGCTAACAGTGTAACCCATTTAAAGAAGCAAGATGTAAAACACAACACAAAACAATCAGCTTTGCATATCACAAAAATCAAGGGGGCAAAAAACACTTAAGGATTTTTTCATTATCAAAAAGCTCAAGAACATAACTGTTGTAACTCTGGTACCAGCAGAAAACAGTGCTCCAGATTTCACTGCAAACCTTCTGTTGCTGGTTCTGTAACCTATTGATACAATAACTGTTGTAAACAAAATATGCATTAGCCTTGGTGTTTGCAGAATTCCAGTCTCACTGTCACCCACCCAGGCTCCAGCTGTTGCCTATTTCATCAAAAATTGGTAGAAATTTCTAGTGATTCCTCTGCAGTTTCTCAAGGGAAACAACAAGCACTGAGCAGTACAAAGGACACTAGAAAAGCAACTGGTGCAGGAAAATGTCTTAATCTTAGAAAATATGTCTCTTTTTGTAGTTTTTACGAAACTACAGATTAAGATACTGGTGTCAAAAGCATAAAATCAGCGTCTTAGGAGCCCTGAACAACTTCTGTTCACATAAGGCAACCAGCATTTCAAAGGACAGTGAACTAAGTGAACCAAGTTCATCAGTGAACGAAGATTATTCTTAGTCTTACTTGCCCAGGGAAGTAGCAAAGTCCCTACTACAGCTCACAGCTCTCTTCAGATTTTTCAAACAGCTCAGGCAGCAGTGCTAACATGAAAAGCAAGACCAGCAGAAACCCCAGCTCTGCCTCCTCCTCCAGATTCAGGCAGGGCGAGTGTTACTGCTGGGAACTGCTGCCCTCTGCTGTCACACAAAACAGGCCAAGTTAGGCCGACAAAACGGGTTTACTGCTACATATAAATAAAATCCTCCATGACACGAACCAGCAGGTCACAGAGCAGTCAGATTTCAAGTAGGTTCATCCAGGCCCCTCAGTTCTGGCCTTATACATTTATAAAACACCTGGCCCTTCTTGCAGCATAGCCCGAGAGGCCTCTTGTAAGCCAAACTCAGCCTAAAGCATGATTTTACCCAGCCCATCTCCTTTGTTGCAGCTGTTTCAGAGGCAAAAGCACTCAACTGTTAGTCTGCTCAGCCAAACACCTCTTACTGCCTGCAAATCTTTGTCGTGGATTGTGAACATCACCAGAGAAAGTGCCAGCCAATATCCTGCCCCCAGCACGGAACTTGGACTAGCCTGAATGAATAACATGTGTTACCCTGATCCCTGTGGAACCAGATGTGCTTCCTTCCTTGTCTCAACCTTCCCAGTGGCAGTGCCACCAGGGAGCTCTGCCAACCATTATAAACGCTGGCCAGATGGGGGAGCCTAAGTGAATTTGAATTATATTTACAAATGTTTTGAAGTTGAGCAAAGAATGAGGTCTGCATACAAGGATACTCTGAAGCTCTCAGGCAGGAAAATCTTGGCCTCATTTTCCCTGAGGTCTGTATGTACTTACAATAAAAGAAAAAAGCAGTGTAAAGGAAAGAGAAGACCCTCTGTGCTTCAGAGCCCAGCTCCAGCCTGCCCTCAGCACTGCAGCATCCACTCTGCACTGTGCCCACAATGGTCATATCACATCTGCCAACTTACTTGACTTCCTCACCAGCAAAATCGAACGTTTTGGTGATTGTCACTTTTCCTGAATCTTTTGGCTTCTCTTGAGGCTTATTCCCACTCTTCTCTTCTTCAACCTACAAAATACATGAGGGAGAAAGCAAAATAACACATTTGTGAGGCCAAACCAGATTATCATTCCAAAGGGCCAAGGGCCCAACACAGATCTTGGGTAGCACTGCAATTTAGACTGGTGGCCAAAGCAAGTCACCCACAGACAAGAAAAAGGACATAAATACCCCTTTCACCAGAATGAAATTCCCCATTTTGGTTCTAGGTTGTCATTGAAGCTCAAGGAGCAAAACAAATTCAAAACAAGAAGTGAAATTGTAATAATTGTAGGAAGGAGCAAGAATACACTGCAGTGGCTCAGAAAGCAAGCAAAAGCCTGGAGACTTGGTTCTCCCAAACTAAGCACCACCAAGCAGTAAAACTGCCAAGGTGAATTTCGCAAAAGTATGTTTATTTTTACTCAAGAATAAAGAAGAACAGAACTCATCAGCAGAAAAATGCTGATCTCCCTACTTGTCAATAACATCTCTTATTTGAGAAGGAAAAATCTTTATTAAGCAATTTGTCAACAATGCCTCTTAATTTACTCAGTCACAGCCACAGCTGCTAAAAGCATACATAAAAACCTCACACTTTGTAAGTTACCAAAACAAAACCCAAATTCTTGCTCTAAATCAACCACAGACCACAGAGATCTTCAAGCAGGCCATGCAAACGCAAGTTAAGAAGTTCACAAAGAGAACAGAGGAACTGCACGTCTCCGTGGATTATCCAGGCTATGGAGGAACTTTCAAAGACATCTCACATTTTACCAACCTGACCATAAAAGTAGAATTTCCCAGAAGAAAATGTTCACTCTCTTCTTCCCTCTGACTCTACAAGTAACCACCCCAGCTGCTCAGTCAGTAATAAGGAGAAGCAGGAGGGCTAAGATGAAAGGACTCTTCTTCCAAAAGTTGCAATCAAATATTACACTACACTTGCTCTGCAACCTTTCAACAGTCATAGAAAGAAGCTTTACACAGTCAGAGCTGTACTCACCAGGCAGACTCCAGACTTTTGCTACTGAACATTTTTTTTGGCTGACCATTTAAAAAACCCCAAACTGATAATTCTAGCACCAGAGGCTCAGTTGTGGTACATTCTTCACTTCTACCACCTTAAGCGTGAAAGGCTTTGCCAGGCAAACACATGCACTTAGTTTTACTGAGAACCAAATCCTCTAAATAACTACCACACATAGAATTCTCTCTCCAGAAAAACCTCTGCACACTGAGAGCACCTTACTGGAGCTTACAGAGAACACAAGAAAGCCAGATTCAATCTTGCTACAAACATGCAACAAGCAGGACCTTTCAGACCCCTCACAGTATGAGGACGGAGGAGGCATGGAGATGCCAGCACAGACCTCTCTTGTTTCCCCATTCAAACACACACACAGAGCCTCCCTTTTTT
>VYXC01013399.1:217193-336458 GCA_013397175.1 Platysteira castanea | reverse complement strand
TCCTTTTAAGCATCAGGAAAGGCACAAGCCTCAGGGAGAGCTGTGACCACAAGCACAATTCAGACCAAAGCTCCTCTTCCTGTGTCAGAAGAGGAATCCGGGACCAGGAAGGGAAGCCAACAGGACTGCGTAGGACACTCCAAGATGCTGACAAACAGCTCCAAAAGCAGTACCACCAGATCACAGACCTCACCATTTGGAGGAAACCAGCACCTTGCAGTCTGGCCCATCAAGGGATGCTCGTCTTACAAAGCAGAGGGGGCAGGGGCAACCCCAGCCTCTTCCCAGCTCTATCCAACACCAGCCAGAACTAAGGCTGTGTGCTCTAAACCTTCAGACCCTTCCCACACTCCCTGGGTACAGGCCCAGGCCCCTGTTACCTTCTTGATCTGTGTCACTTGTGTGGCAGCCGCTGCTTTGGGTTTCTGTCCTACATCACTGAGGAAACTGGCCCAAAGAGCATCCTCTTTCTTTTTTTCTTCTTCTTCTCTGCTTCTTTCTACTTGTTCTACATTATCCACTTCCTCTTCTTTCTGCTCCTCTCCATTCTGCTGGGCCTTTTCTTCCTCTTTCTCATCTGGCTCTAGCAAGAGACCGCCTTTCTTCCTCTTCCTGAAAGCAGATGCCAAAAAAGAAGAAAAAACATATATGGAGCTGCTGCAACTGAGCTGAACTGTAAGCTTGGGCAAAACAACACAATATTTCATATTTTTACTAAGACATTCAATCTGGGAGGTTCTCTCAACCTTGGGGGTGTATGTATTTTATTAAAAGATGATGCTGCTCAGAAAATACAGTGAGACTGATGCACGCAGTGCCCCTGAAGTGAACTGGCCCATTTGCATGCGTTTCTGCGAGTTTTACTGGCACAGGTTGGCCAGGGAAGCTGTGGCTGTCCCACTCCTGGAAGTGTTCAAAGCCAGGTTGGATAGAGCTCTGCGCGACCTGGTCTAGTGGGAGGTGTCCCTGCCCACGGCAGGGGAGCGGAACAAAGTGGTCTTTAAGGTCGCTTCCAACCCAAACCACTCCAGGGCCCTGTGGTTCTGGGATAATGCAGGAACCAGGAGGGGAGGAGAACGTGGGCTAGATAGAAACCAACTTCAACTAAAATATGTATATATTTATACCAACGGGAGAAACCCCCATATATGCGTGCTTTGCACTTAAAAAGGTTAACATAAACAACTCCTGCTGGGGAGGGTTTTCAGGCATGACGTCTATCGGGGCCGAGGTTCTCTGCTGTTGCCACTAAACCGGAACGCAGAGCAGCGTTTCCCGTTCCTCCACCCCCAGCGTACCAGCGGCAGACCGGGCCGGATCACGGCGGCCGTACCTGCTGGTGGGGCGGCGGGGGCTCCTCCTGCCGCGGGGCGGCCGCGGGCTGTCCGCCGGCTCCTCCTCCCGAACCAGCTCGCTCTCATCATCCTCGCTGTACTCCGCACCTGCAAGCATAAACAGTGAGCGCCGGGACCGCCGGGACCGCCGGCTCCCGCCCGCCACCACTCACCTGAGGGCACATAGTCGTCATCCTCGGCCGAGGAGTATTGCTCCGACTCCGACCCCGACATGGTGCGGCCCCGGCCCCGCCGCCTCACTGCACCTCCCGCCCGCCGCTGCCCAGAGCGCCGCTCCCGCCCGCCGCCGCCCCCTGGCGGACGGGAAGAACAGCCGCGCCTCCGAGGCGGCGCCGCGTACAGGGAGCAGTGACGAGAGTCCGCCAGCGGGCCAGAGTGTCCTGCCTACCCCACCGAGGGCTCCCAGCGTTCCTTGCGGCCGCAGCCGTTCCCATGGCAGCGCGGGGGCGGGGCGGGGCCCGGCTACCCGGAGACCAGATGTGATTGAAGAAGAGCCCTGTCTGTCACCTTACAACGCTTCCCATTGGCTGCGGCGGGCGGAAAGGGGCGGGCGGAAGAGGCGGTGACGGATGGCGGCGGCGGGGCGGGTGCGGGGATGGAGGGCGGCGAAGCGGGCGGTGGTGGCGGGGGGCTCCTGCAGCAGATCCTCAGCCTTCGCCTCGTGCCTCGCGTGGGCAATGGCACCACCACCTACTCCAGTCCGCTCTCCACCTTCCCAGGTACCTCCCTGCTCGGAGCGGGGCCCGCCCGCCGGGGCCGCTGGAGGCGCGTAGGCCCCGGGCCGCCCTCACAGCTCTTCTCTCCGCAGAGATGTGGTACGGCGTCTTCTTGTGGGCACTCGTCTCTTCTCTTGCCTTCCACGTCCCGGCCGCGTTGCTTGCCCTCTTCACGCTCCGGCACCACAAGTACNAGTGAGCGCCGGGACCGCCGGGACCGCCGGCTCCCGCCCGCCACCACTCACCTGAGGGCACATAGTCGTCATCCTCGGCCGAGGAGTATTGCTCCGACTCCGACCCCGACATGGTGCGGCCCCGGCCCCGCCGCCTCACTGCACCTCCCGCCCGCCGCTGCCCAGAGCGCCGCTCCCGCCCGCCGCCGCCCCCTGGCGGACGGGAAGAACAGCCGCGCCTCCGAGGCGGCGCCGCGTACAGGGAGCAGTGACGAGAGTCCGCCAGCGGGCCAGAGTGTCCTGCCTACCCCACCGAGGGCTCCCAGCGTTCCTTGCGGCCGCAGCCGTTCCCATGGCAGCGCGGGGGCGGGGCGGGGCCCGGCTACCCGGAGACCAGATGTGATTGAAGAAGAGCCCTGTCTGTCACCTTACAACGCTTCCCATTGGCTGCGGCGGGCGGAAAGGGGCGGGCGGAAGAGGCGGTGACGGNCTGATGGGCATCGTGGGACCCATCACCGCCGGCACCCTCACAAGTACGGCAAGTGCCTGGCAGTTTTGGCCGGGGAGCTCTGTGGTAATCAGAGATTGCCTCTGGGAGTGTGTGGAATAGCGGTGTTCCCCGGGATGGAGATTAACGTTCTGGCTCTATTTCCCCCTTTGCCCCACGTTTGACAGAGTTGGACCATACCCCATCTCGAGCCCTGTGTCGGGCATGCCAAACGTGCCCATCGAGTGCAGAGCCAAGGGGGCTTTCAGATTTCTGAGCACTTGGAGGAAAATCTCTCAGAGGTTTGGTGTCAGTGCCCAGAACTGGGTAATGTTTGCAGGCTGTGGGTGGGGGATCTTGTGACAAGGGTATGTCCCAAACCACCCCAGCCCCTACAGCTGCTGGATGCCTCAGGAGAGTTTCAGCACCAATTCACCCATTGCCACCAGCATGCATGGATTACTGGCTGAGGTTTGTCATACATCCCCAGCCCAGCATTCTTGCCTGCAGGTGTGCAGGGAGACGTTCAGACCCCACTGTTCTCTGCCCCAGTCTCACATCCTGAGGCTTCCCCCTCATTCCTGTGGCAGATCAGCTGTCTCACATTCACATCTCGGCTTTTCCCCCTCTCCACAGGTGCTGCCATTGCTGGAGTTTACAGAGCTGCAGGGAAAAAAATGATTCCCTTTGAGGCCCTCATTTTTGGCGTGGGCCAGACGTTCTGTGTGGTGGTGGTTTCGTTCCTGCGCATTCTGGCCACTCTATAGCTCCTCTGGAGAGGCTGGAGAACACAAACCAGAGGGGGAGCGAAGGACCTGCTGCCTCAGAACAAATCACAGGGAGCACAGCTCCAGCCTTGTGCTTCTTCCACTGATTTTAGGAATTGGGAGGGCTTGCTCCTGCCTCCAGAGTGGCTTGAAATTTAAAAATTGTGAATTTTGTTACTTTTTGGTAACATTAAGTGCCAAGTGAAACTTTATTTCTCTGGAGGGTAGGAAAATGACTTCCAGAGGAGGACACCTGGGTACCTTTCGCCAGTGATGAATTGTAGTAATGGGAGGTGACTAAGATGTGACACCAGCTGTGCTGGGGTAGGAACAGGACCAGAGACATCATGTCTTCAGAGCTCACTCACCGCTTTGACCTATTGTTGCTTGGTTTTCAGTGAACCTGAAGCACTTTTAATGTCAGTTTTTTAAATTAAAAAATTAATTTGTTTTTTTCCTGGCCGAAACTTGTTAATAGTAGGTCATAGCCATAGTGGATTTGGGAGCAGCAAAAGAAAAACTCATTTCAGATGGGTGAGAGTGCAGATTTGTGTCTGGGAGCTCTGTGAATGCTGTGCAGGGGAAATGACTGGTTTTGTGAATTTTATTACAGCAAAGCCCTTCTGGCCCTGTGAACATTCTGCCCAGAGACAAAGCACAGTGGAATGGGTGCTCCAAAAGTCCCAGGGTGTGCATGTGGGCGTGCACAGCTTCTCCTCAGGCTTTGAAGGAGACTCGTGTTTTCAAACGTCCCCGTTCTCCTTCGACTTGCTGATGCAGTTCATGTTGGTGTGGTGGAGCTGGGTGTCTGCACTGACCTGGAAATGGCACTGGGCAGCTTGGATAAAGTCCCTCATGCTGCTGCTGCTGCTGAGAGCTGCATGGCCAGTCTAGGTTGTGACCTGGGACGTCCCTGGTGTGGGGAGTGCACAGCGTTTTCAGCATCCAGCCAGCAGTGTGCCAGGGGTTGGGAGAGCTGCAAGGCTCCTGGCAGGAGCCTGGGTGATTCCTGTGTCCATGTGAACACAGCCCCAAACCAACCCTCATCCACAGGCAGTACTGTCTCCTCATGAATTGTTTTAGTTTGTTTTGGTTTTAAGTGACTTTTAACTAATTGGTAGCTCTGCATATGTGCCCAGAGTTATGCCACATGGCTGGGGCACTTGAGCAGCTAACTGGGTGCTTCCTGGGGCTTGGTTCTTTGGGGAAGCTGAGGTTGAATTCCAGGGATGTGACTGGGCAGTGTAGCCACCCCTGGGAGTTTGCTGTGGTCTGTGTCTGTACCCAGCTCACACTGTGTGGGCTGCAGAGGAAAAGCACTGTCTGTGTCCAGCCTTTCAGGGGACAGTTCCCATCTGTGTCTTCATTGAATTCCTCTGGTTTCCAAATCAGCTCCTTTTGTACCTGCAGCATTTCCTAGGGTCATTTGTCTGCCGTGAGCCCATGTCCTCAGTGCTGAAATGACTGGGCGTGGCACTTAGTGCCATGGTCTAGATGATGAGGTGGTGATCAGTCAAAGGTTGGACTCAATCTTAGAGGGCTTTTCTAAACTAAATTGGTTCTGTGATCCTTCAACAGGGTACTGTTTATAATGGAAAAGGGTTTCTCTATGCACAGACATCTCAGGAGTGGTCTCTTAACAGTAAGAAGTGTTTTGCAGGAGCTACTTACTGAGATTACTCTGAATTTTAGCCCGTGTTAATTCAGGGAATATAGATGCACAGTTTAGGAAATAATTTAATGTGAATCCTTCTCCTTTGGTGGGTGAGGTCCAAGTGGTGTAACATATACTAAACCCTGGATCTGTGAAGGGCCCCGTGTGCTATGCTGCTTGGAGAGAGCCAGTCTTCCTGCCAGGGCAGAAACAATGAAAAAGAATGAATAAGCTTTCTTTCTTTTCTCCCTTCTCACTTCGTATTTCAGCATGTGTACAGAGTGCACAGTTTAATTTACAAGAATTACCCTGTGTTTTCCTGAATGGATTAAAAGTATCTCATGGAATTTGAATGGGGTGGGTCTGGCTTTACCTTTCAGGTGACACCAGAAACCAGTGTCCTGAGCAACTGCTCAGGACAGAAACCAGTGTCCTGAGCACTCGCTGTGCTCTCCTTTACCCTGCCCCGGTGCCTGGCACTGCTTAATAGCCATTAAGCTGATTGCAACTGAGAAAGCACTTTAGCCACGTGCCCCGTGCTACAGCAAGAGGAGGTTTCCTTGCAGGAACAGGGCTGATGGGTGCAGGACACAAATGGGGCTGTTACAGAGCTCAGAACAAGTGAAAAATTGCTCAGTAAAATCACTCAGTGCTGGCTGAACTGAAAAGCTCCTGTTTTCTATGCCTCGGGATCTCCCAGAGTTTGTTTTGAGGAGGTTCTGGTTTACTTGAAGAGTTGGCAGCTTGACCCTGATTGGAGTGTTTGGAGCTGGGAATGTGTCTCTATGCCTAGATGCTGTGAAATTTTCAGAGAATTCTTGCCTAAGAGGTGAACAATCAGCTGCTTTATCTTGACAGATATTAGCACAGAGGGGCAAGTTCTTTGTGTCACCTTGGTGCTCACAGAGCATCCTCCACTCCGCTGGCTGCTGCTGGCAACCTCACTTTCCAGTAAAACCAGAGCTAAACAGGAAGGAGGAGTAGCCTTGAGTTGAAGCACCAGATGGCAGTTGAAGCACCCCTCACTGGTGCTGGCAGTTTCCTGGCAGTTTCCTCCTGTCACTGGTTTGGCCTTCCCTTTCCATTCCTTTATTCCAAGTGAGGCACATGGAGGAATCCCTTCAGCTTTCAGCAGGTATTGGTAGACTTTGCTCAGTCAAACTTGCCAAAAACTGCAAAGAGCCGGCAAAAACATCAACACCGAGATGTCTCGGGCTCTACAGTGCTGTGAGCCTCTGCTGGGGAGCCCAGCCAGTGCGCTGGGTAAGGAAACACCTTCTGGAGAAGCTGCCTGCCATGGAGGAACACTCGCTTATGCTGAGGCTTGTGGCCCTGCTCCCTTGTGTGTGATATCCCTGCTGCTCCCACCTGGCTTCCTCTCACTCACAGCTGTGGCTATCATGAACAAATCTTTATATGATTGGAAATTCTGTACATTTTATTTTTCTACTGACACTTCTAATCCTGGTGGTGATTATCAGTAAATTCCACAACTCTTGAGGTGAATGAATATTGTGTGTTTCTTCTGCAGCGCGACAAGGGGGCTTGGGTTGTGCTTTTGGAAATGAGCTGCACTCCTGCTTTGCTTGGGGCCATCTGCACCAGAAATGTCTTGGTTTTGGTGGTTAATGTTGTCTCCATTAGGAGCTGGACCTGCACCTGCTGCCAGGCACCACAGTCTGAGGTAACATCTCGCTGCTGCTCAGTTGCTGGGGACAGGCTCAGCTGTTGTCCCTGTCCTTGAGGGGACATGCTGGGGCCCTGCAGCCCCTGTGCATGGTGCTGACCTGCTCCCAGCCCCTGGGGCTGTTCCCACCCTGGGCCAGTGCCTTGGGTGGGGCCAGCATTCAGTCCCTGCACACCACTTGGGCTTTCCTGGGGGTGCAGGTGCAGGACCCCACAGCTCACCTGCCTGGCTCTGGCTAACCCCAGGCCAGAGCAGTGCCTGCACGGCAGGGCTGGCATTGCTGTTCATCAGTGTACAACCTACAGAGCCTGAGATGGGCCAAACAAATGTTCATAAGAAGCTGGCAGCTGTGCCTGGTGGGCATTTCCAGAAGGCTGGTAACCACCATGCTTCCCCAGACTCCCAGAGTAGCGTGCTCCAGGATCAAAACTGGCCTGAAAAATTCACATCCCAAGTCATCAGGGATCCAGGAGGTTTTATTGGCAGTAAAAGGTCAACACATTCTCTTGGTTTCCTCGTGTGAGGATGACAGGGGGTCTCAGGTCCTGCGAGAGGGTCTCGAGCCAGGCCATGTAGAGGGAGCTGGGGCAGCGGCCCTTCCTGCCAATGGGTGGAGTGCTGCGGCACAGCGAGGGGCGTGAGGCAGGGCCGGCACCGAGCCCTGCCACAGCCCCTTTCTCAGTCCATTGCAGGCTATTTCCCTAAAAAGGGGCAACACCACACCCTCCGCCCCGACAGGACCCAGGCTGGAGCCCTTGGTGTCTTCCAAGGGCTTTTCCCTGTGGTGTGGCACCATCCCACCACAGCATTAGGGTGTCTGTGCAGGATCTCCCTGTCCAGGGAGGGGTGAACATCCAGAGGGACCATTCCCATGGGGCAACGAACAGGTGTGAGGGCATTGCTGGCACCTACATGGCTATGAGTGCTGCATCCCGTGAGTAATCCAGCAAAATCTCATTCAGCCTCACTTGTCGGAGCGACTGCAGAGCAAAAAGCGTTGAGAAACACAAAATAACGGTTTCCAGAAGGACTGAATTTTGTCTCAAAAGCTGGAGACCCTTTGCAGGAGCTCCTCCAGCACTGGTGCTACCTTGGCTCTGTTTTTATCAACCTCCTCATCAGAAATCTTCCAGGGACAGCCCTGCCTCATCTCATTCACTGTGGCCTCATCTTTGAAGCCATCGTTCAGTCTGAAGGGAGCGATGAGTTCGTCGAACCTCTTGATGCTGCAACACAAGCAGACAGTGCCGAGGAAGAGGGTCTGGGCAGGTTTGGGGGTGCTGGGGAGAGCAGGGGGAAGGGAAGGGGGCTGGTTACTGCTCTGGCCGGGGTTTCTGGTTGATGTCAGGGAGGATGTGGACCTCATGGAAGCCAAGGCGGAACTTGCTCAGCAGAGAGACAATCCTGACAGAGGGAAAAGGACACATTTTCCCCAAATTAGCAGGAAGTCGTAGCTCTGACAGGGACCTGCCACAGCAGAAAACCCTGCGACTGGCCTCAGTTGGCCAAAATCCTTCAGGTTTTCCCATTCTGCAGCCACATTGATTTGCAGAGAAATGAGACAAAGCAGCCAGGTCAGAGCTCACAGATTCCATTATGGCAAAGCTGGGAGGGCTCAGCAGGATGGGAAGTAGCTTCTGTCACCACCCATTGGACAGTGGTGGTGGCCAAGCGGCTAGGAGGTGCAGTGGTTGCCAGTACTTACGCCTTCCTCTCCTCATCCATCCTGTTGATCTGTCCGCCGACAAACACGCGGATTTTGCACTTTCCCCACCGCTTCTTGCGCCCCAGGAGGTAGGGGATGAGCAGCGTGAGACCTGTCCCCAAAACACCCAACGGGAGATGCAGCAGTGACCCCCAGGCTCACCAGTGCTTCCTTGATGCCAAAGGCCAGGGATGCCCTGGCCCCATTCGGCAGGGACTGAGCCCTCCTGGGCACCACGATGGGGGTGCTGGGCTCACATTATCTGGACAGACAGAAGGTGAAGGTTACCTCCGTCATCGAAGAGCCAGTAAATGTCAATGGTCTTCTTGCCCTGTTCGCTCTGGAAGATGGTGCTTGCCTGCTGCTCACTGGCCAAGGCGGTGGGGTCCACTGCCAGGGCAAGAAGGTCCTGGTGTCAGCACGGGGCACCACCGGCCACGGATTAAAGGCATCACTTCCTCCTGGTCCCAGCCCTGCTCCCCATCAGTGCGTGAAACCCCTGCCCCGCCTGCAAAATAATCCTCAGAGCTGGGGATGCTCTGGGTGGCCACAAGCCAGGACCAACCTACCTGTGCCCAGGGCTGCTCTGCTGCCAGTGCCATTCTCAGGGTGCTCTGCTGCCTCAAACGTGGGGTTAACTGAGGAGGGAGGAAAAGAGCAAGGGCAGCACAGCAGTGCCTTGCTGTCCCCATCCCCTTTGATCTCAGCACAGGAGTGATGTCCTGCCAGGACTGTGACCTTTGTCTGGGGACATGGTGCTGGCTGGCACATCCCACAGCTCCATGTCTCTGAGCATCCCTGGCCGCCCAAAACCACTTACCATGTGCTTGCAGCACTCGGGAAACATTCAGCCCTTCCTTCATCCGCATTAAGCACACACCATACTTGAAATCAAAAGCGTCACTGGAAGAAGGGAGGAGAAGGCAGTTAATGGCGGGGTGGCCCTGTCAGCCCACCTGGACCCTGCACACGTGGCTGCAGCCGTCAGCAGCCGCGGGGCCACCACCAGGTGCCGGTGTCCCCAAGAGGCGGAGGAGCCGCCGTGGCCGTACTGCAGGATGCCCACGTAGTCCTCCAGGCTCTGTGGAGATGCTGTCCGCCAGTTCCTTTTGTAGCCCAGCACTAAGATGTTAGGTCTCATCTTCCCGAGGCCAGCAGCCTACGGATAAATGTCCCCATGAGACCCCTCTGCAGGGACAGACGGACACAGGTGGTGTCAGCCCACTCCATGGGGGGAGCAACACAGAGAGGGCTGCTTGGAGGTTGTGGAGGGGATCAGAGCCTTCCCAAGCTGTGACAAAGAGGAGGGACCGTGCTGGTTGAAGGCCAGTGATGACTGTACCTGGATGAGCATTTGGACACCACTTCTCAAATCCTCAGCCACCACATCCGTGTAGAAAGCCTTGATCTTCCTCTTCATCAGCCACTTAGTGTGGCCATCTGCCATCAGCCGGGACTCCGGCATCTTCTGCTTCCGCGGTCCCTGCAGGAATCAGGGGCAGGAACTCAGTCAGCCCCTTCCAACAGGTGGTCGTGCCACCAAGGACTTCTAGCTCCTCTCTTCCCAAATCCTTGGCAAGAGGAGGATGTAACCACTGCACACATGGGAGGTTGCAATCACAGCAAGAAAACCAGTGAATCGAGGGAGTCGACAGCCAGTGCACACAATCCCAACAGTCCTGTGGGTGCAGGTGAGCTGGTTCTTACTGCACCCAATTGCTCTGGAGACTTCAGGGCTGCAGAACGCCCCTGTCCTCTGAGCAACTACTTCATCCTTCCAAATCTTTTCGCAGTTAATTGGCAAAGGGAAGTCATAAGCCCACAGGGACATCTTGATGCTTCACCAATATTGCTTAACAACTCAGAAAGGATTCCAGTTGACACATTTCATCATCCAACAGCACACAAGTGGGCACATTTCAATCTCCACCCTGTGAGCCCACCAGGATACAGCTAGATTTCCCAGCCCACCACCCACAGGTGGCCAGAGCCCCCAGGACAAGGAACCAACCGGCTTCTACAGGTGACTCACAATCAGCACGTTGCCGCAGAGCATCAGACTGAGGTTCTTGGTGAAGGTCCCCACAAAATCCACCAGTGCCGGGCGGAAGTTGGGTGGGCCAGTCAGCACCAGGCACTGCGGTCTGCAGGCAGGGGAAAAAGGGAGTGAGGGATGGTACTTTAGAGGCACCGAGCCTCTCTGGAATGGGCTGTGTCTCTTCTCCCATGCTTGGCCAGTGGCAACTATAGGGAGCATCTTTAGAATGAGAAAACATTATGTAGCCTAAGGGTCCAGTCTCACTCTTTGGTCTTTTTATATCAGATGAGATCAACGTGTCTGTGTCTGCCTGGTACAGCGAGGGCAGGGTCTGCCCTGCTTTCTACCTTTGCTGACATGGCACAGACATGGGATTTTGGAGACAGACACATTTTGCTGTAGTTCCTGGTTACTGAGGATGGTGGTGAGGATGTAGCCATGGGCACGAAGCCTTCCTGGGTTTACTGGAGGCAGGAGCTGTCTCTTCATCCCACTCCCCTCCGTGCCCAGCACTGCAATGAGCAGCCCTTGCCTGTAGTTCTTGATGTGCTCATCCACTTCACTCAGCCCCACTGAGTAGTTGAGGGCCATGTTGTAGGAGCTGGCTTGCATGGAGGAGCCCCAGTTGACATCTGCGTGGGGAAGATGGATTAGCAATGGGGCCAGACACCTTCTGGGGCACTGCCAGTGCCAGGTTACCACCACACACCTGGCTTTTTGTAGAGGACATATCCCAGGAGGAAGATGACGATGCCGAAGGCAATGAGGGCTGCCCACCAGGTCAGCAGGAACATGATCACCACTGAGACAGCGGCTCCAAAGAGCGCGGCCCACTTGCTGTAATACCGAAAGGAGGGTCGCCAGCCTGCACGCAAACACACACAGCGGCCGCTGCCGGGACGGGGAGTCGGACGGGGAGCTGGCTGCCGCAGGGCACGGTGTGGCGTGGCACAGCCCACCTGGGGAGTTGGTGATGGAGGCGTGGAAGCAGCTGAAGTTGATGAGGGCGTAGGAGCAGAGGAAGAAGTTGGAGATGATGGGGGCAATGGCGTTGAGCTCAGCTGTGGGAGGAGGAGGAGGACAGTGAGCTGTCAGTGGCGGGGACTGAGCCACCCTGCTGGTGACAAGCTCCAGGAGGGTGCTGGGGCAGCAAGCACCTACCGATGAGGATAAAGCCAACGGCAATGACGTAGGTGAGCATGTAGCCACGGATGGGCTCGCTGTTCCTCCCATAGCCCTTCCCGAAAAAGCCGATGAGAGGGTAGAGCTGGTCCTTGCAGAGACACTGCAAGGAGAGATGCAGTGGGGACAGCAGGCTGTGACAGGGACGTGGGATGGCAGTGCCGTGGTGGCTCTTGCATCCATAAGAGCAAGGGCCAAACTGGACACATGCCCTGTGTTGACAGCAGCATCCTCCATGCCCCAGGGCTGCTCACAGATGCAGAGCCCTGCACCAAGGAGCATCTGCTGAGCTCAGGGAGAGGAGCTGGGGTGTGCAGACACACCACCCCCTCACCTGAAAGACTTTGGGGGCTGAGACAAGGCAGGCCAATGCTGAGGAGAGGGTAGCGCCAAAGATCCCTGCTGTAATGAGGGGGCCAAATCCAGACACCATGCTCATGCTCTGCATGAAAACCACGGGATCAGGAACCATAGCATCCCTGGTGCACCAAGCTTCACCCCAACCTTGAGGGATTTCCAGCCCCAGGCCCCATCCTGCTGCATTTCCTTCAACATTATCCAGGCAGCAAAGTCCAGCCACATCCAAAAGCCCAAAGAAGACACACTCCCTGGTGCCTCCCTGCTTAAACATGGCTGTTTTAAGAGCAATGGGTGCCCCCCAGGATGCCAGGGGTGTGCCAGGCATGCAGCTGCCCTGGGAAACCCATCCATTGCAGCACAAACCTGGCCAGGAGCAGGAACCGGGGCTGGTGACAGTGTTGAGCAGTACCTGGTAGTAGTTGCTGAGCCCGTATCGGCAGCTCTGCCGTTGGGCACAGGCGGTGAAGTTCCAGCCGAAGCCGCAGGCCAGTCCCTCGCAGTCCGGCGAGCCCACGGCCACGCTGTCGTTCAGGCTGCCTGAGGCGTCTCGGACCACACAGGCACCTGGGGGGGCACACAGGGCTGGAGCAGGGCTGGCATCTCTCCACGGTTTCACGAAGCCCAGCCCCACATCCCATTGCCTGTAACAACTCCCAAATCCTTGCCATGGGGCTGGCCCACTGCACGATGGCTTTGAGCAATGCCGTGAGCTCCACTGCCCATCCAGGGTGACTCTGCCCCATGGGGGCAGGAACAATGTCTGGCACCTGTGGCACTCACACTGGGATATCTGTGCCAGTGTCTACAGCTTGCTCCTGGCTCTCACCCACCTGCATCCTTCCAGGCCACCCACCCATTGTGAGAGCCAGCCCACTCACCCATTGCACCTGAGGACACGCTGCTTACCGATGGTAGCGGAAAGAACCAGGTAGGACACAGTAGTCCAGAAGATGGCCATCAAGGTGCCCTTGGGGATGGCCACAGCAGGATCCTGCCCAAGGAAGTTGCAGAGATATGTAAGACAACTCTCCAGCAGCACTGCTAACATGGCAGCTTATTTGTGGCTGCTGTACAAGAGGAATTTTAATTCACTGTATCACAAAGCCACAGAGTATTTCCTGGCTGAGCCTCCCCCAAAGTTTCCAGAAGAAATAAAAGAGTCTAATGGTTGGATCAAAATGAAAGCCCCAGGGAAAACAGAGCTTGAGCCCTGAGAAACACTGGCTCAGGCACCAACGGTCACAACCCACCTTCAGATCACCTGAAATGTTGGCCCCAGCCAGGATGCCGGTTGCTGATGGGAAGAAAATGGAAAACAAGCCAAAGAACGAGCCCTCGGGTCCACGCCAGTTGGGCACAAAGTTCTGAGCAAAGATATCAGCTGGGGAGGAAGCAGAGGAGAAGAATTTGGGGGCTCCTGTCTGCTTTTTTCCTGGCTAAAGCACCTCAGCAGTGGCTGGAAGCATAGTGCTGATGGCAGGGACCCCGTGGGAGGGGATACTGTGCTTTTAATAACATCTCTCAGCAAGGACCACCTTCCCAAGACACATCTCCTCCAACTACAGCAAAGAGCCAGGCTCCAGAGATGCACCTGGACCTGCTAAGTGCAACCCCAGCCTGTGGTGGACCCACCTCGGTAGCTGAAGAAGCCCTTTGCTTGCTTCTCAGTGGTGGCTGGGATCACTGTCCCCACCAGGTAGTTAATGAAGGAAACCAAGATGACCAGGAAGAACAGTATCTGTGCCTGCCAGACCAGAAAGAGCCAGCTGAGGGGTTGGGGGTTTGGTCACAGAGAGTGAAGAACGCATTAGGAGAAACCCATGCCTGTTTTTGGGGAGCTACAGGCATCCTCTGCTCCTCAGATGCCTGGTGGGCAGCAGGGACAGCTCTTGTCAGCCACGGGGAATAATGTCAGCAGGAGTGAGGGTTACCTTGGCTTCCCACTCCATGCCAGCCAGGGAGATGCCCAGCAGCACTGTCACAGTGATGACCCCAATGATTCGGATGTCATTGGTGGGGTCCACAATGAGGGAATTGTGCTCCTGGGGAAGGGGAACGATTCACAATGTGGAAATAACCCTCTTCCTCACCAAATAACTGTTTTTTCCATGAGTTTTAGCAGCCACTGTTTGATTATTAGTGGTCCAATGATATCACAAATACTGGTAATCAACACAGATTTTGCAAGGAGAAGGTGGGGATGGAGGGGTGGGGGGGTTGGGACACAGAGGACACAGAGGCACTTTCTTACCTGCAGCAGGTCCCGGACAGTTTCGGCAAAGCCCACTGTGTGCATGGCCACGGCCACCGCGTTTGCAAAGGCAAAGATCAGCCCGATGGAGCCACCCAGCTCTGGCCCGAGGCTCCGCGAGATGAGGAAGTAGGTGCCTCCTGAGGCAGGGAACACCCCATGGCATTACTGCTTCCCCCACATTTTTTGGGTTCCCCCACACCTCACAGCCCATGCCAGGAGTTCACATCCATGGGGCAGCCCCAGGATAAAGAGGCCCCTGGAGCGGGCGGGAGGGAACACACTACCTGACTTCACTTTGCCATTGGTGGATATGGCAGAGATGGACAAGCCGGTTATGGTGGTCACTGTCACGGACATGAGGATGATGAGCCACGTCAGGGCTGTGGGGAAAGGGCATTGCTTCACTCCTGCATCCCCCAGCCCCTCAGCCTTCCCTCGGGGTCCCACCACCCCCAGGTGTTTGGGTGATGATGGGCCCAGTGCCACTGTCCAGCCCACGGTGAACTGCAGCACCCACCGATTCCTGCCTGGGCGGTGATCCAGGGCAAGCGCAAGTAGAGGATAACTCCCCAAATGTTCAGCATGCAGCGAATCTGGGGGGACAGAGGGGAACTGGCCGTCAGGGCATTGACACCTGGGGATGGCCAAACCATGCCAGGTCTGCTGCTCCTCAGGAAAAAACATCCCACTGAGGAGGGCAGGGAACTGCTCAGAGCACAGGTGCTTGGAAAAAATATAGATATTGGGAAAAACGCAACAAGGGTAAAATGCTTAGGGGGTGGGAAGGCAGGAGGATGCTCTGTGTGGGATGGGTCACACTCACCATGACGCCCTTCACCCATCCAAAGCGGACAGGTTCTGGCACAGAGGCTCTGCCTGGCTCCCCTTCCACCTCCTCCAGCCCAGCCTCCGGCCCGGCCTCTGGCAGGCCATTGCTCTGTTGCAGGTCAGACACTGGCGTGCGGAGGCGGCCCGGGTCAGGCTGTGGGATGAGGGGAAGGCAGGTGAGGGTGGACTGCAGGCAGCCATCCCTGGAGGCAATGCTCTGGTTGAGCACACAGCCACAAACAGCTGGGTTCTCTGACTTCTCCCAGGGCCTTCTTGGGGATGTGCAGTCAGCACAGCACCAGTCATGGCACCAAGAGGCAGGAAACAGTGACCCACCACAGACCCATCGCAGGGACCAGCAGCATGGCCAGGGGATGCTGAGATGCTATGGGTACAGCCAAGCCCTGTTACCTTGAGGATGGAGTGCAGGTCAGCCAGCGAGGGCCTGCCCTTCCTGGGGTCGCCTACCCCCTTGCTGTTGGCGTAGTGGTCGTAGGCGGGCACCACATCCACCGTGTTGTAGCCGAAGGTCCTGGTGCCGAGGGTGCTGCTGGACAGGTGGGTGGGCTGGGCGCTGTCACAGCCGGACCCCTCGGTGGGTGCGTAGGGACCCCGGCCCCCCTCCTCCATGCCCAGGAGGGTACTGATGGTGAAGCGGCCACTGCACCGGGCCGGGGGCAGATCTGGGATGGACAGCTCGGCCATTGCCCCTGCCCAGGTGCCTGCCAGGTGGGGGACAGGGTGGAGAGGGGCTTGCCGGCTTTATACCCCGCAAAACCGGAGCAAGGCGACCGGCACACACCCACCACTGATGCTAATAGAGGAAAGGAATCAGCTTGAACCACCCCGAGCTGGTCAGGGGGAAAAAATAGCTGGAAGGGATACCAAAACCACAGTAATGGGCATCACTGCCTCCCAGCGCTCGATGGGGGCAGCGATAACAGATTTGAGATTAAGTCCCAAGGACAGATCAGCAGAGAAATGCAGCGTTGAATTTGCCTCCGGCCCCAACCCAGGAACATTCAGTTCCCACAGGGATTTATTATGGAAAAAGGGAGCAAGACTCCCACGCACCCTCGCCCTTCCCTGCGATACTGCCCCAGACCCGTCAGATCCCGTAAATCATCTTGGCTGGTCTCCAAGATGCTGCCTGTGGCATTGAGCTGGGCCGGATGCGGGGAGGGGAATGGCCCCTTTATCTCACAGTGAAACCAGGGGGAAGGGGGGAGTGTGACATCAAGGGATCTGAGGGATGCCCCTGCTGGGACTCGGATTCCAGGGGGCTGGAGAAGCCAGGGTACACAGAGCAGTGGCAGTCTGTCTGTGCTTGTCCAGGGCTGGGAGCTGGCAGCTCTCAGTACCAGGCAGCAGAGATGCTCATGGTCCCACAGCCCCCTTCCCCTCCTGACCCAGGGACAGGGCACCACTGAGCATTCAGTGTTCAGATTCCCCCCCAGTCCCATCCCTGAGTTAATAAGCCACTTGAACCCTTGCTCACATCACACAAAACACGAGCTGAGGCCGTGTGGCCGTGCACCCCACAGCAGCTGAGGACAGGGGGAGGGATGGGCGCCTGTTACGCCCCTGCAGCCCCTGTCACATGTGCCACGAAAGCAGTTACAGATAAGATCAGCAAAGACAGCAAATAAGGCCGGCAATAAAATTCGAGGGCAGCCCATTGGAATTTCAGCTCCGTGTGGCTTTGCAAGTTAATGGAAAATTGGGCCTGCCTGCCGTGCTGCCTCTGGCTGTCTTCGCATTCACACACAAATTCTGACCTGATTTTTGAGGACTTGCTCCAGCCCCCTTGTTTGTGCGAGGGCAGACGGCCGTGCTCACCCAAGCCCCGCGCACCTGTGCTTGCCCGGGAAGCTGAGGACAGGCAGCCGGGTCTGCATCCGTGTGCTCAGCCCTCGCAGCACTGCGAGCACCTCGGAGCCTGCAGAGCAGGGACAAGGGCGAGGTGGGACCCTTCCACGAGCCTCACCCCGAACGAGGAAAGGCCATCACGCAACACCCCCCACAAACTGGACACCGGCTTCCTCTCACAACAGATGCGCCAGCAGACTCACACCCAGCAGAAATGGCTTTTATTTTAGAACCTCGTTGTTTCATCAAAAACACTGATTTGCCCAAACCAGCACAAATCAGCCTCTCAAGTGGGGGCGTCTGTTAAACACAGCGCGGTCAGAGATGCTCCGGAAGAGACAGGAGGGCTCCAGAGGCGGGTGAAGAGCGAAGCGAGTGGTATGATGCAACCCTGGTGTAGTGAAATAGCCGGATTGTAGGAAGCGCTTGTCGTCGGCCTGATTCACAACACCAGCTGCAGCAACAATACCGGGGCCGAGCGGCGCTGGGAGCTGCGGGCAGGGAGGGGAGCTCTGCAGCACCTCCCTCCAGCCCCTCCACTCACAGGGAAGAGATGCCAAGTTGTTTCTGCAGGGCTTTCCCTCACTTCCAGCCGATCCCCTAGTTTGTTCTGGCTATTAAATGCATCAAATGAACCCAAAATCGAGTTAAGCAGAGAATGGTGCAGTGCTTTACACAGCTTCTTTTAAAGACTGCCAGTGTTATATTCCAACAGGCTTTAATGAGGTTTTAATTGACCTGTTTCCAGCCCTGTGGAAGAGGGAACCTACCGCCCTGAGTGACACAGGACACAGGAACGATGCAGGGGCTCAGCGCTGCACACCCACCATGCAGAGCAGACTCAATTTCCCAGCACAGCAGCAAAGGAAGCCTGGGAAGAGAAAAGAGATGGTTATTCAGCCACCTGCCAGTAACCTTTCCCAGCGGGAACATGGAGGTCATCTCCCATCTCTTCCAGACACCATTTCCATCCTTCCAACTTCAGACCCAGAGAGGAAGAGGACAAAAATGCTGGTACAGGGACATGAGCAGTGGCAGTATTTGAGTGCTGTCCCACCCCAGGGACACAGAACTGGAATTAACAATATCCCTTTACTTCTTCTAGGCTGGAAGGAAAACATTTTCCTTCTTTGAG
This sequence comes from Platysteira castanea, assembly GCA_013397175.1. Classification (NCBI taxonomy): domain Eukaryota; kingdom Metazoa; phylum Chordata; class Aves; order Passeriformes; genus Platysteira; species Platysteira castanea. The sequence goes on along the minus strand of VYXC01013399.1, from coordinate 318,248 downwards.
AGGCTGGGGTGACAAGGTTTGGGAGAGTAACAAAACCAAAAGAAGTTCATTAAATTCACTTTTTCTGAACACAAATCCCTCAGCTCATGTGAGGAACAAGGTCCAAGCACTGTCTTAGACAAACGCAGTAGTAGTAGGATATGGTGGTGAACAGAGAAGCCACCTCATTTAGCAGGTCTACCCCAGCCAGAGGGTCTGGAAAACAACAAAAAATCAGATTGAGATGCAGAATCTGCATTCAGTGGGGAAATCCAAGGAAAGGCAGAGGAGGATGAATGTAACCCACAGGTTGTAGGCAGTACCCTATGACCAGCATACTCTGTAGTAATGGTGAAAATACTTAGAAGGATTAATTTTGTTGTGGGGACTAGAAACACTTCACAGAGATGGCTGAGAAGACAGGACCCACTGACACCAGCTCTCTGACAGTGTTTAGGAGGACCGTGAGGCGCATTTCATCAGTGCCAGTTCCCACAGGAGCTGACTGTCTTCCCTCAGCTCAGTGTAGTTTTTACCAGGTTAACCACGGGCAGACCTTTAACTACTTTTCCCCCCTACTGTACAGGTAACATAGAGCAGAAGTTTACAGCCAGTATTTCTAGATTTCTCTGCAACTCCCCTGTAAATCCAGACCACATCACTCAGCCCTCGCTCCTCGGAGGAGGTGCAGCCTGTAAAGCTTTAGGAGCTGCTGTGCTGGTATTGCAGCACGTGTGGATGTTTCAGAACCAAAGAGCCCCACAAACCGTGGGACACAGGCCTGGAGACTGCCTGCCTCTGCTGCATCCACACCAGAACAGGATGTCACATGCTCTCACACCAAACACCTTTTCACTTTTTTCCTCCAATCTCCAGCAGCAACCCAAGCTTCAGCTGTATTTGACTCAAACCAATGAGTCACCCTTCGGATGCATCTCACCTACCTGGAGGATTTTTAATGCCAGGGATTAGTCTCACAGTATGAAAAAGCAGAGGGAATTATCCTAAATTTAATCTGTGCTTGCTTCGTGTATAAAGAGCAGGGCTCCACTGACTTAGATTTGTCAGTTTTTACTCAGAATGAATTCAGCTCAGATGAACACCCCAATCCTGCTGCACCCTGTGCACTACTCCCTGTTGTAAAGGGAGTGCTTGGTGACACCTTTGAACAGGCAATACCAAACACAAGGCATGAGTTTAGTGACACCCAAAAAAACCCTTCCAGCACGTAAGCTATTTAGAAAAGGCTAAGCTTGTAAATTAGCAAAGTCAGAGCGTTGTGATACAAAACCTGAGGGAGCAGAAACTGGTTGTTCTCTCCAGCAGAATGAGGTGGAAGGAAAACAGGGACATCTGGAAAACCATGGGGGTGCCTTATTCAGCAAAGCACCAGTATGTGTGTCAGCATCTACCTCAAAGCAGCAAAGCCCTTAAAGTCATGCAGAGGAGTCAGGTTTGCCAGAGCCAGGCCCAGGTGCTGAGCTGGAACCTGCCACTCTGGGGAATGTGGGAAGATGGATGGGATGAAACATTCACCACCTGAACAGACCTAAGAAGAAATCACAGGGCAATCAACAAGTAATAAATTGATTCCAAATATCTGTGGCACTGTCTGTTATACCCACAGTCTCTTGACTGAAATGGGGCTGGTTTTACCTTTTCAGGGTTAGTCTCAGCACTTGCACTCCCTGGGGTTTATTTCCCATCTGCCCATCACAGAAGGATCATCTTGGATTTTGAAACCATGAAATAATTCAGTTTTTGATTGGCTTAAAAAGGGACCAATGGGCTGAGTCACAACCACTGGGCACAAAGGGAGCAAACTATACACAGACATCAACTTCCCCTTTTACCAACACCCATGAAGGCTGAGAAGCACCAGAAAGCACCTGCTACAGCCTCCTCAAAGGGCAGATGGAGAAAGGGCAATGTACTGCTTATAGAAAGTCCCCAGGTTTAACACTGGACATCAGAACATGCCAGTGAGGCAGCAAAACAGCTCTCCTGAGCAGGGGATGGGCAAGAGACAGGAGAACAAGGTCCTGAAATGGCAGCAGTAAGAGCTGAGCCCCAAAGGACTTCTGTCCCTGCATGAATGGCGGATCAGGGAGAGGGAAGGTGGCCCTCACCCTTCCCAGACTCCAGCAAACATTGTCCCTCTCTTGCTCAGGTCAGTGGTTGCCTGAGGACAGGTGCAGACTGGCCAGACTCTCTGTATGGGAGGTGGTTTGATGCTGGGAGTAACTCAGGGACAGGGGCTGAGCACCGGCAAGGAAAACACAGGAGCAGGGTCACCCTGCAGGACTGCATGTGGGGCAGCCCTGGCCCCACGACAGTCCACAAGTGACAGGGGAGGTGCCTGCTCTCTTGGGAATGGGATCAGTTGTTACCTGAGACATGCCAAGACGCATTTCCACACAAATAAGCCAGAAACGTTAACAGCCAGTACCGCTTTCCACACGCACCTGTTGATGAGTTTGTTAAGCAATTCTACCCCACTCCCACCCCCAAATATCTCCTTGGTAACTCACCAACTCCCCTTTACTTGCAGGGTGCTGTCCAGGGGTCTCTCAGCCTTCGGTTAGGACAATCCTGGCCGTGCTACAGGAGCACCCGTGCCGTACACAATCCCTAGCTCTATCCACTGGGAACCCAGCAGCTGGTTTGCTAATGCTGAGAGACATGGATTGGGGTGGCTGGCAAGCCCTTTGCTTCCTGTCCAAAAGGAGTACAAACTTATGCTACAACATTTCTGGTGAAAAAAGTAATTAGGAAATTGTCATCAAGTCAGTCAGATATTCCTCCATCCCAGTAAACTTAGACATTGCAAAATGGAGATGAATTCTTTTCCATGATAGCTATTAACATACAATGGCTGAAATCAGCTCCTACATTTTGCTGCCTGGTCTGCATTCCAAACTCTACATATTCTCATATCCCTGTAACCTCTCACCCAGTAAGACGTGAGACAGCAGCAGGGGAGCACCATAAGTAACCCCCAACATTCCTCCCATTTTGTTAAAGATAAGATAGGCAGTTATATTAAAAAGAAAAGCTTCTACTGTAACATGCTGCTTGGTTTTCCACTCATTTAATTTTAGCTCAAAACATTTAAAGGTAACCATTTTTAAAGCTCCTGGCTTTTGTAGGACTCAGGTTTCCCACTAAACCAACAGTAATATCCACCCACACCCAACACACCCACACCTGGGCCTCTCCTGTTCAGCTTCCTCACTTCTGGTGAGCTTGATAGGGGCCCACTTGGAATCCAACTGACTAAAAACTCACGTGTTGCTCACAAAAAACTCTCCTACCAAAATATACCTGTTTGCAACCCAGCTGCTCCTGCAAAAGCTTCGGCAGAGCTGCAGGGCTGTGAACACGTGGTTTAGCACGGAGGGGTCTGTGCAGCACACAGAGCTCACCAGCACCGCAGCAGCACATGCGCCACACGAGACAACGGGATGGACTGATGGCAGTGTGTCACAGGGGTGGGTGGGGCACCAGACACATTTTCAACACTTAACATGCATTCAAGACCCCCTAAAGTTTCGCAGCTGTATGCTCATTAAGCAATAAATCAAAGTTTTCTTCTCCATTTCCTCTTCTGCTATAAAATTCCTTATTCGTGCCTCTACTGCAGAGCTACGACTTCTTTCTCTGCATAGCCTATTAACTAACTAAGAATAAATTTCTAAATGTAAACCAATTGAAAATAAAATTAATAAAAACATAAAAACACAAGAATCAGTGAAAATGAAAATGTCAAAAACAAATATCAAAACCAAAGAAATTTATTTCCGTCAACAAAAATACAGAATACAAAATGACACTGGTCCCATGGGCCCTCTGAACGTACTAAAGACAGGCACAGGCTGCTGCAACCCCAAAGCTGCTCTGCTAATTCATAAGAATCTCCATTTGCACCAGTCTTGCGTTCGTGTCTCCCGAGGTTCTGTATGGGATCATCCCAGCAAACATTATCAGTGCACGAGCTTGAGACTGAAGTTGCTAAAAAACAGAAAAACAAAGTACAATTACTTTAGTATAAAAAAAAATACAATGGAAGCTAAGTTAGACACCAGTTAAACACTTGCCTCTTCAAACAAGCACATTCTCAGAGCTGCTCGTGGAAAATGAGACCCCGCATTTCGAAGAAAATCCAATTATTCCCTTCTCCAAACATTAAAAGTATGTCAAGTTACCCTTTTGCTTAAAAAATAATCCCATTTATTTGAAAATAACTAAGAAAGAACATTTTCAGCCATGTGGGGCATTGCTGTACTGCAGCAATCTTGTAATTTCTGCATGAAGTGGGCTTTCCAAGGGCAACAGGATTCTTTCCCACCTTGCAAAATATAAAGTTGATCCTGTTGAAATGTGGCATTAATATTCTCAAAGCAGAAGCAGCAGAAGCAAATCAGAGTTGCACACACACCTGGAGATCTCCAGCATCACCTAAAACATACCAATCTCCTCCACGGCTCCTCAGGCCAGTAACACAATGAAAGCAGAGGCACCAAGCCCACTCAGACCTCGCCCAAAGCAACCAAACCCCTTCTTGCACACCAGAACAGCTGAAGGAATTCAGGAATAATTTGTTTCATTTGTTAAAACTGTTATTAATGTAAAAGGAAAATCATTCCAATAACTGGTAGGAGTCAGGAGAATACAGAAAACCCAGATCTTTGTAGAAAACTATTCAGACTGCTTTGATTGCTAACAGGTGTTTCTACTTAAATATTAGGCGTCTCAAAATTACTTACTAGAAGATCCCACTGTTCAAATCTTGCTTTCACCTATGGACTGCAGGGAAAGCCAAAGGTTTTTAGGTTGCTGTTGGCACGTGGATGGTAAATCTGATAGCAGAAACTTAGAAGTGACCAAAGCCCATTCCATGGTTGGGAACTGTTGTAAACAACATCCCTGATGCCTCTTTGGCCAATTCCACCCCTTTTTCAGTGTAATGCTAAACCAGTCTGTTATTCAACAGCCACGGAGAAGCTTTGAAGGCTGATAATAGAAAAGCTGGGAGAGTTTTCCCAAGACTGACCTAATTGCTAACATCTCCCAGGACAGTTTCCTTCCCAAGCTGTTGGTTACCACCAATGCACTGGCAACTTGACAAGGTGGCCTGGAAATCACTCCTTCTGTTCCAGCCACAGTCTCCTAGTCTGCTCCCAAATGTGTTACACAGTGAGGCCGTGTAATTATGTCTGAGCTGCTGCTTTACAGTGGAGGTCAAAACAGGTGGTAGATGAGAAAAATAAAGCATGTCAAGGTGTCTGACTCTTTGGAGTTAAAGTATTAAGAGGCAAAAACTCTCCCCATGACTAAGAAGGGCTGAGGAGCGGTATGAGTTACTGTTCTCTTCACCTTTACAATAGCAATGATACTACAGCTAGCCTATTTTTAAAAATCAAAACAATACTTTGGGAAGAACAAACAGAGGTTTGCAGAGGTTAAGAGCGGCCTGGAGGTCTAGATGTTCTATTGGCTGTAATTACTTAATGAATGTTAGAGTTACTTGTGATTTTAAATACGACCATAGATAATTAAAAAAAAATAATTCCATTCCTTTCTTTACCTAATTTTGCCAAGATAATGCCCTTGGGCTCCTCCAGAGAGTTCACCACCCCTGACTGGGGCAAGAAGCATATGACATTGCTGTCAAGCACTCACAGCATCTGGGTCAGGGCTGTCACCGCAGCCATGGTTTCCAGCACTGCAGGCTGGGCTCCCTGCAATCTCTGCCTGAAATCTGACAAAATGGATCAGCCAAGTGGGACAGGACTTTGCTCCCTCATTCCCAAAACTAATTAATTATATACATAAAAGAAAAAATACTCAAAACACAGCCCCGGTGATGTCATTCTGAAATAAACACAATGCAGAAATGCCAGCTTGGACCCCAAACCTGATCTTTTCTAAGCAAAATCCAGTCCACCTCTGAAGTGGGACAGGAAATGTTTAGCAGAAAGCATGACTGGGTTCAGGGGGGTACCAGCAGTACCACTCCTCTCCATCCTGCCAGGTCCATGCTGTTCCTGCCGAAGTCCCACCCACGGCAGCAGGATCCCGCTCAGGGTGGCTGCAGAGCAGTGCTTGGCACCAGAGGGAAAATTCAAGAGCTCTAAATTCCTCTCTGGGGGACGCTGTTCCCTGTTATGTGGAATAAGCCTCAGAGTTACAAACAGCTACTCATTTCTTCTGATGAACAGAGGGATCTGAATCTGCCTGTTCCGATGGATCTAAAGAAAAGCCAGGGATTTCAAAGACCTATTCAAAGAAAGGTAATTTTTCACTTGCACTGTCTACTGGGCAGTGTGCCGAGATTGTTAAAGCTTCTGAAAGGGCCTGAGTTCCCCATAAATTTGCTTCCCCAGACAAATTCTTGTCTCGCACAGCCTGCTGAAGCTCATATCTGCCATCTCTGTCCAGGTGAATGAGATTTCGCTAAAGAAACACCTCTCCCCTCACATCTGTAATGCTCTCATTTCTTCCCACCACTAAAATTGCCTAAGTTGCCTCCCAGACAGGGAAACTGAAGCTATCTAGATTCTCTACTTCTGCAGTCTTGGAAGAAATTCTTCAGGGTAGGAAAAAAGGGGAACACATGCTAAAGCCATTCTTAGCCTATCTTCCATGTGCTCATGCCTGGTATTTTTTTGCACATGCAGATCTTTAGGCAGACAGGAGTTACAGGGTGGTAGGTTTTTTCTATTGCTAATCCTACATTAGCATATTTATGCACCCTTGTGACACTCCAGTCACACAGCTGTTCTCTTATCCCCTCCCTGACAGAGGGGGCAGAGGACACTTGTCTCCTGTGATGGCTCAGCACAGCTTGTACTGCACACGGCAGCCAGAGATCCGTGACTCAGAAACCCCATGCTCCCAACATCACTGACACCCTGCTGCCGTGAGATCCCACCACAAGGCCTGAAGCTTGATTAACAAAACTTGAAGCCTGAAATAAAGAAAACTTTCAAGGGTTTTTAGGAAGGTACATCATCAGCTCATCTCCACAACTGTGACAGCACGAGAGTGCAGAGCACATTTATGAAGTGGTGTTCACACTGAGCATGCTGTGGGTATGATACAATATCACGGTGGCTTCCTTCCACATAAACCTCTGCCAGCAAAGCTGCTAATCCCATCCCCAATCAGCCCATGGTATTCATCCTGAGCTGACACCTGACAGCACTCCACCCCTATGGAGATGGTAAATCCTTCTACATGAGGCATAAGACTGAAATCACAAAACCAAAACAAACAGCTCACTTGGAAAGCAAGGAACTAAGGCACTGTTTGCTCAGTACCAACCTTGTGAAGACACACAGCAGGTAACAGGTTGTGTTAGCCTAGGACTTCTTCACACATGCAGAGTTTAAGGTGGGAGAAGCCCAGGCAGCATGTACCCTTCTCCAGTGCTGCTGATCTAGAGTACAAGCACCTCTGTGAGGCAGGATCCTGTAGCTCTCCCAGGCTGTGCCCCAAAGACAAAAGCTGTACCATTAGCTGAGCCTTTTATTCTTCTATGTAATTAAAAAATGTTACTAAGACTTACCAATATTACAATTTACAGATCAAAGACACTTCTGCAGCTCACTAAAGCCTGGAATAAAGCTGGCTATGGCCCAAGTTGGTTTTCACTCTCAAAAGGAGTTGATATTTATTTTCTAATCTGTTAAGACAGGATGAATGGTTTGGCCTTGGCTTCCAAGTGCTTGCAGCAGCTTTAACTTAAGAGTTAGAAGACCAGACTTGACTGGAGTTAAGCTGTGAAGCTTTCTCCTCAACCCCACATGTTGGCAGGTGGGTGCTCACAAATCCGGCTGTGCCACTGAAATGCCGCCTGTTCTGCAGCTTGCTGAAGCTGGAGGTTCCCATCAGTGGCTTGGGAAAATGTCTCTGTACCAGCTCGAGCCAGCTGCAAGCTGCCCACTCCACTGCAGGGACAGCAGAACGATGCTGATGGGCGTTCACCAAGGGGATGTGCTTGAGCATCTTGGTGTTTCACCCAAGAACACTTGGAAAATGTTGGCCTGCATCGCTACAGAAACAAGCTGAGGGGAAGAGTCAAGGAAGGCCTTCCGACCTAAAATGGGCACTTACTCAAGTGAGAGGAGTGGCTATCAGGTGCTTGAAAAGCAACAGCTCAGTCATCCAGGCAGCAACATCAACCATCCTAGAGACACTGCACTGCCCCCATCTGCTTTACTAAGATTCCACTAAGAAGCAAAGTGAACACTTGTTTTCTCTTGCTAGGAGGTGAATATAGGTAATATCTCCATTAGCTCAATGTCATTTAAAGCAATATCAGAGACTCAGAATGGCTTAGGCTGAAAGGGACCTTAAAGATCATCCAGTTCCCACCTTTCTTTACACAAAGCTGAAGGCATCAGAGACCAGCCTTCAGACTATGTAACTGGATAAGCTCAGTAGTCCAAGACTCTAAGTAACTGAGCAAGCCAAAACCAAGACCATTAGAGATTCCCAGTTACTTGAAGCCCAATCTCTTGAAACCAGCAAAATAGGATATAGGAAAACTTGTCAGGCAGTGAGGATTATATTCTTACCGAATCTCTGTCTTCCATTACCCGCTGAGGTCTGGCAGGAGTGGTTGGGCTTGTGCCTTTCATCCTCTTATACTTGGTGAATAAAATATTCATGGTTGCAAGCAGGACCTCAGATAAATTGTGTTTGACCTGCACAAAGGAAGGAAAAAAAAAATAGACACATTGCAGCAAAAGGAGGTTGACAGAACCATTAGCCTTACTACACAGCTTCCTGTAAGAGTCATCCATGTAATGGTTACCCCTGCTACGACTGCTCCATCCAGCAGAAACACTGCCCGGAGCTTTGAGACAGACACGCCCAATGGCTGCACCTCCATGTTTGATAGCAGCAGGTCAGATAAAACCCAAAGCACCCAAATACACACAACCACTGCCTAAAAAAGAAGTGTCACCCTTCAGTAAGAGCAATAACAGCTTTCCACTATGCTCCATTGGCTAATACACAAATCCATTACTTCCTGTAATTTAGAGGGAAGGAAATAAACACCCTACAAATTCTTAGTTACCATTAAGAGTACAGAAGAACTAAGTCACCAGCAAGTTAAAAGTTTTCAATATTCTGAATTCTTGAATCAAACTCAGTAAGTTCAGGGAAGCTCAGATCTGCAGACGCCTTCTTCAAAATGGAGACAGGATCTCTGGGTGGGGAATTCTAGAGCTCCAAAGAGCAGCATTACGGAGAAAAAGTTGCAAGCCAAGAGTCTACTTGCATTAATTCAAAATAATCTCATCCTTTTTTGCTGCTAAAGAATAAGAATGATGAGATGACAAGGTTTCCAGATCCTTTTAACAAAGCAAAAGGCTTTAGAAGCTAAACCCAAGACATGACTTACTTCATCGCTGAAATTCCGGAAGGCAGCAACTCTCTCCTTGACGCAATCTTGGCTAAGAGGTACAAGCTTCAGGCGTTCAATAATCTTCAAAAAGAAAAGCAGGAATCAGGACAGATAACCAGCATTCTATGTACCATATACTAATAAAGCGTGGTTTTGAAGTATTAATGAATTGCTTCTGTTTCCATTCAAGACAAATAATTTCATTGTCATTTATTGGTTTATCTCCTCATTTTGTTGAGCAACAGGAATATTTTGTTCAATGTCTACAAAATAGCTCCAGGAGGATCATCCTATTTATCAAGCAACAGGGAAGAAACACCTTTTTAAACTCCTGTAACACTGCGGTGCCTTCTAACTCATTAAATACAAATTTTAAAGTGATGTTATTTGAGACAATCTGGGCTTTCAAGGGCATTAGGAAGGCTGCACTTCAAACAGAACTCTTGAAACTTACATCAAAGGCCCTGTCAACGTGACCAGCGTGATATTCATCAAAAAATGTGATTAAGTCTAGCAGAAGGTAGAACGTGGAGTCAATGGATTTCTTTGCACTTATCCCCTGTGCTTTGTACCTGAAAGAAATTGTGTTACAATTTTATTGTGCAAAATGGCAACCGTTTATAACTGTGCCCTTCCAATCCTTGGAAGTGGAGACATCAAACTCAAAGACAGAGGGCATTTAACAAAGGACAGCTTTCATTTTCCTTAACCAGGAGGCAGAATTTTCACAGGTTGTGGCTTTTTAAAAACACTGTTAATCACTTCCAGTTTTGCACCACATCCAGCATTTGTTTCCTTTAAAATGTTTACATTTCCCACATTCATGGGGAAACAGTGCCAGGCAGCAGAGACCCGCAAAGCAAGCTCTGTACAAGCATGTTGAACACACTATTTTAGAGCAGACAATCCTCCAGCACAACTGCCTGCTTCAGGCAAGAAGCTAGGACTTAAGGATGGATTAAGAGCTCCTGCATGCTCTCGGGAGCTACACTGGCCATGGGATGAACTGGAGGGCTGCCGGCTCTCACTCCTAACTGCATGAGAGCACAAAGAAGCTCCTTCCTCAAGGTTTAACAGCAAGAGTGGTGCTGCAGATGAAGAAATCAAATAGCCTCTTGGCCTTTTTGTTGGGTGTCTCCCCTGTTCCAAAAGCATCACAAGAACACACAGGAGAAATGCTGCATCCCTACAGCACTGTCATCAGGACAGTACACAAGGAAAAGCCCTGTCTTACATTTAACTGGCAGGACGATGTGTTAGTCAGAACTGTTCTGGCTTTGCAATCACTGAGGTTTGCAGCTGGGAAGTGGCATTATTGCACAGTAGTATTTAGTGCTTTCAGACAGATCAAAGCATGCAGGAAACCAAAAAAACCCATTACAGCCGTTGCTGAAGCTTTAACTCAAGCTATAGATTTAATTCTCTTTAATGTCTGCCACCAAATCAGTCTCTCACTACGTAAATATGGCACCAATTTTCACTTGATCCCAGCCTGGCTAAATGAAGGAAAGGCTGATTAGAAGCAGTGACTGGCAAATGCCACTTGTCAAAAGAAGAAAGACAAAGGCCTCTGATGGAAATCAATGCACTTCTGTATTTGTCTTCCCAATTTCAAAGTGCCAGCAAGTGGGTTTGGTTTATTTTTATTCTCTCTGCAGCTCAGTGGTTGATAAAAACCAGTAAGGCATTTCTCACAGGTATCCACATTTTGCTCTAGCAAAAGACAGGAATTGTCCCTGGCAGTCACCGTGACAAGATGCACCAAAAGGTGACGATTTTAAAAAATCACGGACATATTTTGCAACTACAGCCTTTCAGAATCAGGTTATTCCTAACTTCTAGCTCCTGATGAATATTGAGCACTGATGTCTCTCAAGCACATACCCTAATTAGAATACAGACATGGCAATACAGACAGGAGACATTCCTTTCAGTTGCTTCCTTTCTTTTCTGGACACCATACAGTACTTGGCTAACATAACAGGCTGTGGAAATGAGGTCCACTGCTTGCATTAGCCATACACAGTTCATCTTAAATACTCCCTTTTTAGCTTTCATTAAAGCAGCAGTTTTCAGACAGCTACTGAACTGTTGTTACAACTCAGAATTACCGGCTTTGTAGCTCTCTTAATACTATTTAGAACAAGTGAATTGCACGCAACGACTCTGCGACTGTGAGAATATTTTGCTCTAAAAATCATATAAAACATACAATTAATGGTATTTATCGCCCCTTAACAGACTCTATCTCCATCCGGCAATCCTGATTCACCTACAGGTAAAACTTCTTGCCAAATTTATCTGACCTGCCCCTAAAGATTTCTGGTTTCAGTACTGCAAGCCATCACAAGCAGGAGAGGGTAAATTCTGACCTCTTCTTTGTCTTTCTAATTATACTGCTGTGCATGCCACAGTCCAGCCTGCAGAAACATCAGGAACTAATACCCACAGCACTGACAGTCCCAGGTCAGGTCGAGGTGAATCACCCAGTCCTGCCCTTACCTGAGTCTTACCTCTCAGCAATGGAATGGGCCATGTTCTTCAACCGCTCCTTGTTGGACTGGGGAGTGCTGATCTGGGGAACAACTGGACTAAGGAGCTTGTTCATCAGTTCTAAAACTTTGTCAGGGTTCTGTTGGCATTAAAGGTACATAAATAAAAGGAGCATGATGGAACTTGGTGTCTTAATCTCACTGAAAAAGCAGAAAAGTCTCATGCAGTGGTGCCTAGTGCAAGCCCAGAGCCACTTCCCTCCCATAAAGAGTCAAGACCATATTAGCTACAGGCAACATAATGCTGCTGGGTCACAAGAAAAGGCATTTCCCCCTAGTTTTTCTCTAAAACAGTGGTTATGGTTGTATCCACTTTTATTTCAAAAGGAAACAAGAGTACTCAGTATAAAGCCCAACTATTTTAGACTTCAGTTCAACGTCTATGAAATTGGAAAAGTACACTCCAGGTAAATAACTTCACTAGACAGAATTAAATCATGCGTGGGGGACTCTTTTCAAAAGAGCACCTTGATCAAGAGCCACAACGTCCTAAATCAGAACCCCCGGAGTGCAATCCATCTGGATTTGCTAACTAAAGCATCTCTTCATGCAGCCTATGGCTCTGTTCTTCCAGCAGCAGAACTAAGCTGCTTGAATAATGGCAATTCAATCTCTGAGATGAAATTTAACCTCCTAAACACAGGGAGAATGTTCGGAAGGAAAAAAGGTGAACCAAGTACATACTTAAGGCAGCACAAAAGACATATACCTTTGCAAGGTCATAGAGTTTTGCAGCTTCTTCAAACAATCCTTTGTTTTCTGCCGCAGAAGCCACATTGTTAATAATGGATTTTGTGTCACTTGTAAACTTGTCTATCACTCCAGGCTACAGAAGTGAGACAAAAATGAAAAGAGAAAAGAGGAATCAGAAGGCTCAAACACTCCAGAACATTCTGTCAAGGCAATGAATATTTTACATGTTGGCTTATGATTAGAATGGCCTGTACATTTCCATGGGAATGTGCAAAAGTGAGACATTAAAAATAGAATGAGCTCTTGCAAGAGGGACTCTCTCCTAAATGGAGTCAGCACTGAGACATCCTTGGCTTCTAATTCATTCAAAATGACCCAGATAAAATAATTCAGAGTTTGAGCTGTTAATTGCTGATGACACATAACAGAGAAGAAAACACAAAGGACTTCAGCATATAGAATTCCAGGGGCTCCAGGGATGCAGTTTGTTTATACTGGCATGACAGGTTGCGAGTGAAATCTCACACAGACAAATGAAAGGGCAACAAGAATTTTAAAATAAATAATAAACATGTAGAACAAAAGAGATGAAAGACTCAAGAATATCTGGAAATTACTGTAGTTGAGGATGCAAAAATAAGACTATATCATCTAGAAGAATTTATTTTAAACTTAAAATTGATGGTTTCACACCAAAGTGCAAAACAACAAAATATTTGTAAAGACTTTTAAGTTACCTTGCTCTCTTGTAGGCAATCTCACTGCTCTTGAAATGACAAAATAAAGACATCTAAAAGAAATTCCTGCCAGAAATAACATTCCCCCTTATTTCTGACAGCAGCATGAGCCCTAATCTTAAAATTAAGATGTAAATGATTCTGCAGTCTGCTTTACACAGAAATCTTCCAAAGCTGTCACAGCAAACAGAAAAACTTCATTGATTGTCTAAAATTTTCATCATTTGAATGCACTCTCCTCTTCCCAGGTAAAACCTTAAGGTTTCCTTTATCTTCTGACTGCATAATCTTATATTTTACTTTTAGGTAACTGCTTTTACAGTGGCAGTAAGAGCCATCACATCTAAAAGTGGCTGAACTTCGATCCAATACTTACCCTCACCTATATGAAGGTCAGATCAGCTGTTGCTATGCTTGTGGTCCAACAGCCCTTACTCCTTTAGTTACAAGGATTTTTCAAGGGTTGCAATACACTTCTGCTCTGAGGTGAATGAGGATGTCACAAATAGTTGTCACATGCACACCTCAGTTAACAGAACACTCTCAGACACTCACTTAAATGAAACTCCATTTCCTACTGGGAAGACGAAATTCTGACCTCACTAAAGTTACCCGATGCCATTTGCTTCTTCAGCTACACCAGTTGTCTAGAGGGACATAGTTTGCCCTGCAGTTCCTGACCTGCCTTCTGTTAGGGTAGGTCACAGATTATTTTGTAAAAGGATCTCATACTTGGAAAACTTGAATGTATTCAAACATAGTAATAATTTGGCTAGTGAAAAACAAGTAGAAGCAAGACTACTCATAACTGCTTTGGAAATCATATATAGGCTGTACTTTTAATGTAAAATAGGAACACAAATTGTAAACTCACCTTCCTGCTACCATCTTTTTCCAGCTTTCCAAGAATCATATCAAACTATATCCACACAGATTTAAAGTAGGAAAAAAAGGGAAACAAAAACAAAGATGAATTGCACATATTTCATAACGTATTTATTCAGTACAAAGATGCAGTCATGGAATGAAAAACAGTGACCAATGTCAAAAGTATTTGCAGCTAAGTAACAGGCAAAAAGAGGCGATTAAATATCTTAAACATAAGGCCATTCTGACATCTAAGTCTGCATCAGGCAGAAAGAGTAAGCAACTCTAAGGTTGTCCTGACTAATAAGGATTTTAATGAAGAAATGAATTCCAGTTTAACTGAGGAAGGCAAAACACGGCCAAACGTACCTCTCTGCTTTCAATTACTATTTCACTAACGCAACGCAAGAACATATTCTCTCCTTGGCTGTCCTTCTCGTTCCTATAAAAGAAAGAGAAGGAGGAAGGTACTCTTGTTTCTGAGAACTTTCCAGGTAAGAATAATGACGCGGTAATAACTAGGAGAAAATCTAAAGACATATATTAGCTCCTACCTGAGAAAGTAAAAGTACTGCAGAGCTTCCCTTGGATCTGTTGATTCAAACTTACGGGTGTAAAGCATCAAAAGCCGCACAAAATTTAGACGTCTGACACCAGGAGGGTCACCAGCTTCATGGCTTACTGCAATGTCAGAAACAACACTGTCAGAGAATCTAATGCCAGGAAAACTCTGATCTTCATCTCAAATTAGTCAGAACCATGATCCAGAGCTCTAATGCAAGTAAAACAATTAACTTTTATGAGAATGTTCTGATAAATGTTACTTGTTCAATCAATTACATAGACCTGCAGTTTCTACAGGGTACTCTGAGGGCTAAGAAAATATTCCCTTATTGTGAAGTAAATAGGACTTACATAGCTGTGCACTCTGCCCAGATGATTTCAGGAGCAGTTTTAACTCAAACAGGACCAAAGCAACATGAACAGCATGACAGCGCAAGCGCTCTGTCCGGAAAAGAAAAGCAATTGCAGCTTCAAACTGTGCTGTCAAGAACAACACTTGGAAGTAGAGGAAAGGTGGCTGGTTCACTGCAAAATGTGATTCACCTGAAAGAAAACACAACACATGTAGCATTTTTACATCATTTTCATGATTTTGCAATCAAAGAAGACTGACAGCAGATGCTTCCTGTCACAGTGCATCGTTAGTGTTTATTAGGTGCCAGCTGAAATAAACACTACACAAAACTGAATTCCTAACCACACATCAGCAGCTCACCTACAACTGTTCCACTGCAAACTTATTATGAAAGACCACAGCATAAAGACATATTCAAAAAGTGGAACAGAATAAACAGTTACTCAGAAAAGTTCCTTTGTTCTTTTCAGACAACAAACCGTCAACTCTGACTGCAATAGATTCTCTAAAGACCACAACTTTTTGTGTTCATTTATACTTTTATACTTATGCCAAGTGGTACAAATAATGTTAAAAACCTGGATTTTCCTACTCAGTGACACCAACAGTAGCTTATTGTATTTCTTTTCCACACATCTTTATCTGAGTGATACTACAAATTAGAATGCTGTGGAGAATCAAATTTTGTATGTTTTGGACAGTTCCAAGTGACTTAATTTTAACTGATTGGAAGACTACAGGAAAATGTATTCTGTGGATGTTCTTAAAACCTTTTGAAGTGGACGGAACTATGACTTGGGTACCCAGAAATTTGCTTGAAATACTAATTTAAGGGAAAAAATGAACATCAGATGCACACAGAAGAAAAGCTTGGAAAAACATGCCTACATCATGTAGTGACTGCTTTTCTGTTCCATATTCCCAAAGCTGGAAGTTCTGCTAAAGGACTTTTGCATATTTATGGTGAGAGGAAGCAATCCACAATTAATGGATAAAGGAGAAACAGCAGCAGTGTTGTTCACAGGTGAGTATCAACCCTCTGGATTGCTGGGAAAACACGGGACTCATTCATCACGCCTTACTGAAGTCTGCCATGACTCCAGGGAAGCAGGCTGTCCATGGGCACCCTGAAGATGCCTGTCACTAGTGGAGAGCTGCAGGGCTTTTGTGCAGTCTGGGGTTTGTGTACTAACTGGAAGTGTCCTAAGCAGAAAAGCAGAGCCCCAAGCAAGACATCACTCTGTGATTTCTCACCGTAGTCTTCCAGCAGCTGCTTCTGGAACTGTGATAACGTTAGTCGGTCCTGTGGGGAGCTCATGCCACCATCATCAAAACACACCTGGTTCAGCTAAAAAACACATCCAAAAAAGAGAAGCACAGATATTTCCCCTCACACAAGCAATGCACTTAGAAGATATTCATTCCATCTGAGCACCTCCTAGGATTTGCCCAACTGACTAGAAACTGCATCTAGTCACAACATCAGCTCCATCCACTGCTGGGAAGCAAAGATGTCTAATGAAGCAACAGCTGAAATCCACGTAGATATAACCCTGGGGTTCCATATCTGTCCATGCCAGCAAACTGATGCTGGGACTCTGAATACTCTCAAGCAGCATTTTCTGCAACGAATACAATATTAACAAATACATCCTTCCACCACCCTTTTTCTGATAAAGGGGAGAAACAGGTACCAACCAGGATCTATCATGCCCTCATCAAAACTGTAAGGACTTCAGAGACATTTGACAGCATTGTCTTTGGTCAATTGACACTGACATTTCAGCCATCCACCCAGGAAGGATAATTCAAAGAATCCTCACTGTAGCAAGCTAATAGTACTTGTAAAAACAGCTGACAAAGATCAGTGTCAAATGAAGAACATGACATTTCCACAGACAGTTGTACCCAAACTAACACCTGATAGTACAGAGGGTAACAGAACAGCCCTGGGATTCAGGTTCCCAGACCTACATTATCTTCAAGGTCAAGTCACATGCACTACATTGATGCAAAACACCAGATCTTGAAGTAGCAGGGGTAGCAGAGCAGTGGAGAAATGTGGTACCATTTAGACCTGTTCTTAAAAAAAAAATCCAAACACCACAACCCCAACACCAGACTTACTTTTAGCCAAAGATAATCTTCTGTTTTATCAGCAACTTCACTCTGGTTGTCTGTAATGTCACAACGGCCAATAATACAATAAACAGCCCTTTTGTAGGGGTCAGTGTTATTTCTCAGAGCTCGTCTGTAATGAAGACGCAGTTTATTTTCTGTGGCAGGAGACAGTCTAAGGAAAAGAAAAGATCGAAGGAAAAGACATGAAACCCATTTTCCCTCCATGAGGAAACCCGGATACAAATCAATGTAAATAGATGCATATCCACAGCACAGTAAGCACTGGCCAATATTTCTTGCACCTCCTGTTCGTACCTGTATGTAAAGATTTTGCACACGTGAGTTTGAACACATAATTAATGTTATGGAGGATCATCCTCAAATGCTCACTGCAGGGGAAGAAAACACCTATGACAGTCTCTTTAGGGGTACATTAATACTGTGGCAGACGAGCTATTTTTGTCTGACTTTGCTATTGCATCACTTCAGAAAAAGAGTGCTCACAACACCTTCGTAAGTCTTTGTGTTAGTAACTAAGTGAGCAGGTCATTGTACCGTGAGGTCTTTTAGGAGAGACACTTTCATCATTATTAAACACTGTCATAATGTTCTTTGTCATCTTTTTTTTCTTGCAACCTCTTGTTGAGAGTTTTACAGAATTTAATCAATAAAGCATTCTCCTACACTAAGGCATTGTTTGTCAAATCTGTAGGCAGGCCACTTTTTCAGAGCTGTAATAAAAACAAAATAAATCAATTATGTTGCATCTCATACAAGTGTTTGTAATGAAAACAGTGATGGAAATTTCAACAAGGTTTCTCCAGCAATATCTCCAGGATATAATGAGCACTCCTAGATACTCTCTATGAAACAGGCTGATTTATAGAAGAATACCATGGCATACAATACTTGGTAAATGGCACTTGGATTTTTATCCTTTCAGTTTATTTTGTTGCTTGGTTAGTTATTTTCTGTTTGTTTCTTTGTTGGGTCTTTGTTTTGTTTTTTTTTAATTCATTGCAAGTGGAAAGATATAAAAAACCACTGTAGAGTTGAGAGGACGTGCACTAACTCAACCACTTTGCAACCACATCAGCAGCAGTTTGGCCAATGGCCTCTGTCTAGTGCTGGACAGCAAAAACTGGAAGAGGAGAATAAACACAAGAAAGATGTGAGGTCTCTAAAGGCCTCTAACAAACACTGCTTGTATTTCCTGTGTAGCACTCTTATGAAAACAGGTGTAGTAAAAAGTGTTCCCCAAAGGAAATTCAGCTAAAATAAGCAATGGGGGAAATAAAAAGATACAGGACTCGTGACAGCAGATTAAATCTGATCTACTGCATGCCATATCCCACTGTTACACCGGGCATATCCTTCTGTAAAAAAGCAAAGCTACACCACACTGTATTATTTTTGAAATGTAAATTTTTGAATGTTTTTAAACAACTCTTTCTCTGTTGAGATTTCTTGACTTCAAAGCTGCAAATTAAAATATGCAAACTTCTACATGCAATTTAGGTAGGCAATATAGACATCAGGCAGCCATCACCACCAGAAGAGACCTGAGCTTCTTGTACCAAGCCACTGATTATTTCACTACTCCACAGCAATTCCCACCCCTCACAAAGATCTTTCCTAGTTCGAATTACCTTCTGTCTTTGCTGTGCATGTACTCTTGGAACCAGGTTTTGAACTCTCCCAGCTGGTGCTGTGCCCGTTTCACCACGTGCATGGCTGCAGTCAGATCTCCACAGCGCATGCAGTAGTAAATCAGTGCCCACACAGGATGGCCTTCCACCTCACCATCCTGAAAAGAAAGTAGGACATACATAATCTTTTCATAAAAGCAACATTTTTGAATGATTTTTCTTTATCCTTTGCCTCATTCATTATTTCTGCCCTTACATCCACACTCTGATTTTGGTAAAAAAATCTGTTTGTTACAGAAGCCAGAGGTCATGAGGGTTAAGTCCTGGGAAAGCTCTGCACATCTCAGCAATGAACAGTGTGATTCTCTTCTGTTTGCCCAGATTTCAGTTTGGAGGGAGGTTCTGAGAATCCCAGAATTAGCATATGATATCCTCCCCACCCAGGAGATGGATTTAGATTAGGCCACCAAGGTATTAAAAACATTTTTACTCAAACAGAAAGATATCCCACTAATCACTGATCTCAGCAGGTAAGAAAGAGACAGCTAGACTTAGCTGTGTGCTCTCCAATGTTATAATTTATTATTTCTTCATTTAACTTTTAAATTTAATTTTTCAACCCAGACTGCCTATCTGATAATTTTGTAGATGCACAGCTATGCACTTTCTGCTTCATGCAAGTAAGAAGGGGTTTATCCAGATTCCTAAATAAAAGGCTCAGGCTACCATTCAGATGAATTCAT
Source organism: Platysteira castanea (assembly GCA_013397175.1). Taxonomy (NCBI): domain Eukaryota; kingdom Metazoa; phylum Chordata; class Aves; order Passeriformes; genus Platysteira; species Platysteira castanea. The sequence goes on along the minus strand of VYXC01013399.1, from coordinate 298,570 downwards.
TACACATTTGATGATTAAAAAACTGGTTTCACCATCTTACAATAAATGCAAAAAAACAGAAAAAGCAAAACAGGGAGATTAAGTTACTGCTTTTTTGAACCTTCATAATGCATTTTAATTCTTGCTTATTGATTTCTAAGATGACCACCAGAAGACACCGTAATTTCTAGAATTTAGAACTCAAACTACTGAGCACCCACTATGCTTTTGGACTAGGTCTGAACTCAAGAGTGATTTTGTCTGCCACCTCCCATTTTCCTAGCGAAGAATTCTAGAGAAGGAGTAAGAGCCTGCTGCCCTAAAAGCAGCTTAAACAATAGAAAAGCCACTGGAGGCTGCACTGGTTTCCCCTCCGTACTGGGGCAACAGATTTGTGTTACCATTTTAGCTTGGTTGCTGACAGTGCTGGACATACCTGGAGACCAGGGACAGACGCCGGGAGTTTGATGTTCAAGAAGCTGCGGACCAGTTGGTACGTCCCTGGGACTCCACCCAGCTGAGCCTGGTGCAAGTTTCCAAACACTGTCACAAAAGTGTAATTTTTGTAACTGAAAAACAACACAAGCAAAACAAACATGAACAGACTGAGAGACACCTGCCACAAAAACATCCACTGCCTTTCAGATCTGATAGAATTAGCAACTTATAGCACATTAACTTGATGTTCAAACATTATCTTTACAACAAAATGAGGCATAAATTTCAGTCAGTTTAGGAAGCTCCTTGTATTTAGCAGTCTCAGAAGACACCGTGTTTGGAGTCTGTGGTGGACTGCTCCGGGTTCAACTCTTGATTATGAAGATCCTCTTATTAGATTCTTGTAGTACAAGGTTAAGCTTAATTACATAACTGGCAAAAAGCCTTTCCATCCTAATACTTTAACTCTCAATCCTATCACGAAAGAATAGTTAAAAACCACAGATGTGTTTGTCTCTCCTCCCTGCCCTATGGAGAAATATCAGCCGCAGGGTTATGGACTTACCAGAAGGAGATCCCAGAGAAAAAGGGAATTTAGAGAAATATAATTGGTAAAGGCAGCTTTAAGAACACCTTTTATAATAACCCATCAAAGCGTTTAATCAAGGCAGATCAATTTAACAAATACTCCTGTTTTGAAGCAGGAGTCTCAAAAATTTGTACACTGAAGGAAGACTTATGTATGCAGTGTCAATAAATGACATTAAGTTCTTTTTCTTTCTCTGCAGCACATGCTAGACTCGTGCACCATCAGACTATAAATCTGAAAGACTATGTAAGCAAGTATCAGAGTATCTTGATAACTAGAATTATGGCTGAGGCAAGTGCATGCTCCTCAGGGCTTAAGATCACAGTTGTTCCAAAGGAACTAATGCACGAGTAGCTGTGAGTGGCATTACATCTGCTCCATATATGAGTGAGAGGCACGGAAACACTCCAGTATTAGCCAATTCCAACTAGGGAAGAAAAGCTACAAAGCAAGGCAAAGGGTTTGGGCAAGGTTTTAATCTAAAAAAAAAAAATCAAGTCTGAAAGGCCTGATCTCCACAGCTGGGAGCACTGCGGAAGTACTACACATAACTGATTCCTAACTTCAGTTAGCAGTTAATGGCACTGTGAAAATTTAGCAAGTTGGATATGTGGCAAATCAGGTTAAGAGCCACTGGCTCATTGCACTCTGCTGAGACTGAGGAACTGGGAACAGAAGATCCTTCCAATGTGTCAGTTCCTCTGTGCACAGGCAGCAGCCGCCACCACCCCCGGGTGACACCGAGTGCTGATGAGGTGTGACAACCAACTGTCACGGCCAAGAAGAGGCTGCACCAGGAGGTGAAGGCATCTCTTCCCAGAGTGCTGCGTCAGAGCACAGCACTTTCCATGCTCCGATGGCATCTCTGTGTTCCTAACAAATGCCCACATGCTACCCTGCAGTTATTGATTGCGTGGGCTGAAAGAGCCTGCTGGCATCACATTGCAGCTCCTAGAAAAGAGACACTGCCACAGCCACATGTGCAGTGAATGGGCATTTGGCTTTGGACAGCTTCACAGCTTGCACTTCTCCGAGAACTTTATTGGTCAAGGAGCTTAGGCCCCCGTGGTACTTGCTAATACACACAGCAAACCACCTTCTACAGTCTGAAAACCACTGCTACATGTCTCAACTTCAGCTTCTTCACATTTTCCAAAAACTTTTCAGTGTAGAAATGGCATGATCAGAACTTGACCCACTGCACCAGGTTTGTCCCCATGCTGTCCTCACGGACTGCTGACAGCAACGAGCAATCAGAAAGGGCGCATGTAGAAAAGAGGATAATCTTCTGCAGAAGGGAAACAGACCACTTTCCACAAGTGAAAAACCTTCACATATCACCATGCATATACAGAATATTTATAAGCAACACAGAAGAAAGAATGAGTCTTTGCATCTTCTAAACAGCCTCCCCACGGATTCAAGGCCTTTTTAACTAGAACACTGTTAAACTAAAACAGTTTTATATTTAAGTGGCTGGTCTAAGCCCTGCACAATAAAAAAGACAGGCAAGAGACATGCCTGTGAGCAGCACAAGGTAGCTGACTCTTTACGTGCATTACAAAGTCATTGTGGCTTATCATTAGGGAATTCTATTAAGCTGTACCCAGAGCAATCATCTTACCTTTCCTCCAGGTAGTGCAGAGCGTGCCTCACGAACTCCATGCGCACCTCCATGTTGGTCCGGACTTTCAGGGCATCGCTGGCAGGAACCAAGGTGACGTCGGTCATTTGTTTCACCATGGCCCACATCTCAGAGATGTTCTATAAACAAGTCATTCCATGCCTCAGCAATTAGTAAAGAGATGAACAAGCAACACTGTTTTGAGCTACATGGTGTTTTGATGCTTAAGAAAAGTGTAAGAACACGAGTAATGTCAGTTTAGATTTGTAATGGAGATAGTGGAGACAGTCATGAAGGAAATCTGCTTCTGTCCCGTGGAATTAAAATTTCACAGGCTTTTTTGCATAATTATTGTGCAAGAAGATGGCTATAAACATTGTACCTGCAACCGTTCCCAAGAATTGACAACTATTTCCAAAACTAGGCTGGGTACTTGGAACTCAAGTCTCTTGCTCATTTCTAGTTCAAACTTCCCACTCAATAAATACCACAGCACCATCAGCTTTCCATGTAAGCAATGTCTCTGGCTGCTGTTGGAAAGCTGCGATAAGAAGCATCAAAAGGACACTGATCACTTGGACAAAGGCTCAGCTATAAATAAAGGCTGAAAACCATCCAGATCTGCTTATTCACAAGGACAAGATCGTATCGGTGTCTACAGGACTAGGGCGTCGCTGCTGAAATGGCAAAATACTGAGAACTGTTAGAATAACAGCACTGTTCACTTGGGCAAGGGCAGCTCTTTGATCTCGGTGCTTCAAAGCAGCAAGAACACTGAAACTCCCTGTGCTGTCCCTTACAAAACAAACAAAGCTGTTCAGAGCAAAGATGCACATCTGTAATTCAGATCTGATTGAAGCATTTGCCCCTCAGCTTCTGAGCAGCTTTTTGCTCTCCCCATTTGCACAAGTTTTTTCATAGCTTGACCCTCCTGCAGTATTCTCCTCCAGGCATATCTCCAAGGTTTGTGCATTTGTTTTCTTTTTTGGGGTGGATCAAGGCAACACAACTAAAGGAGTAGAAAAAAAGAAAAGTAGGCAGATCATTGATTTAAAGTCAATCCTAGGGGTTTTATGCTTTGCTATGGGAGCCTATTTCAGCTCTAGCAGAGTCTGATTGAAGACCCTTTACCTACAACTAAATACCTTCAAAGGACGTTAAGAAACCACATTTTGTAAACCAAACACAACAGAATCTATCTAAAATTAAAAGCAATTTCCCCTCAACAGCTTATCACTTATGATGGGACACCAGGTTCATTTCTTCCTCGCTGTGTTAAGAAATTTTCACCATGACCAACTTCATCACAGGTGGGCCCTGCTGTACTGGAGAAAATTCCAGTATTGCCTCTGTGTTTTCTGTGGAGCCATGCAATTTTTTCTAGCAATATCAGTATTTTTCCCCCTGCTGTCAGCAGGCTGTTAATCACAGCCTGAAAACAGCCTAAATACATTTCCTTATGTTAACTCACTGGCAGTACCTTATCATCCAGGCCTGCAGTAGCAGCACAAAGGTCCACCAGGTTAGGCCGCAGATGTCCATTCACTATCTTCTCATTATAAATATAAACCTAAAACATAATTAAAGTAAGCATGTTTAACAATACATAGTATGCTCCATTCCGTCCCCAGCCACAGCAGCAAAATCTGAATCAGGCTTCAAAAACAGTGTCCCCAGCAAGTCCCTCTGCTTCCCTCCCACATCAGCCGTTTCTAATCCAATGGCAGAGGAACAGGCATCAGTATCACCCAAGCCTCCACAACTCCTCCAAGCCCCAGGCCTGCCTGAAGGCCGGCAGCAGCCCAGCTGCTCAGGGGTTCCGCATGGCAGAGCACTGCGCTGAATGCCCTGTTAGACTAATTGCAGCTAATTGCTGGAGGACAAAGATTCAGAAGTGACCTGACAAGTGGATGGCTGTGATATCCCCCTGCATGGCAGCCTCCTATCTGCTGATGTGAAAGAAACAGGATTTTGCTGGTTTGTGGCAGTATTCAGGGAAATCTGACCCTTCAGAGCCTGTCCCTAAACATATACACACACCTCCCGGTTTTAACTCTTGATCTTAACTGAGCTTTGTCTACTATTGTTTATTCTACTCGCAGTCGAAAGACCTTCCACTATGTCTGAAAATAATAATTCTCAATGCTAGAAAAACGATGCCATTGTACTTTTACTCCCTTTGACATGCACTACTACAACACGCCTAGGGTGCAAACAAGATGTAGAGCTCAGGACTGCAAAGAGAATGCAGCATCCGTGAAATCACGTCCGTGGATGTCACCGTGTTCCTGTGAGACAGTTTGAACTATCCACGAAGAACAATTAATCACTTCAGTGTAATTAAAACCCATTTCATGGCTGCTGATAAACTGAAGCAGCATGGATCTCCAGGTCTCCTGCGTGACCTCCAGGTCTCCCAACTCCCCACTGAAGCCACAGGAGCCCCACACAGACTGCTGACACTTGGTCATTCTTGAACTGAGGCAGGCTGATTTAAGGACAGCTCAGCCAGAGCTTCTCTGGAGCCCTTGCTGGGAGCCTGCAGTGACTGCACCAAGTGTTTTGGCAGCAGAAGCCTGACCACAAACACCACATTTCCAGGGCACACTGCAGCAGTCTGTGCACAGCCTGTGACCCCGACAAGGGCCCATGGGCCATGGTGACTCCACAGCTACCCCAGAGCCAGGACTGCTAGAGGGATTGGGCTTCCTGTACTCCAAAACAAGCATGGAATAACACTGATGGTGTCAAAACATAGACATAATTATGCTTTAAGGAAGACCTTTACTGTGGGTATATTACAATAGATATGAACTAAATTAACAAACTATTAACAGCCACTAAATCAAATGTCCACTTTATCAGCACAACTGTGCACCTTTTACCATTCATTTGTTCCCAGTTACCATAACTGAATGCAGATGTAGGAAAACAGATGCACAAGCTGCTCTCTGCCTCAGCACAGACTGAGCCAAAGCACACAATAACAGTAATTGTGTGCAAATTAGGCAACACTTTGTCTACGTCATTTCACATATTCCATTTTGAAAAATCAAGTCCTTTTCTTTCATTTTGTTCTCAACAGTGCTGGTAAACAGATAATCTCAAATAACAAAAGTAACAAATTTGTTATGTATAGGTTTATCAGTTTTCACCGAAAATTTTCCGAGGGAGCCTAATGCCATCAGGCATAATAATTCATAGCTGATGCTTGAAGCTTCTCATAAGCAATGTCATTAAAATAGGATATAATTTGACAAACATCAGGATTAACACTTCAGCATATTTTTTCATCCACACATACACATGAGAAAAATTATCTCCCACATATGAAAATAAAGGGAACATAAAGCCTTCATTTGTATACAGTTATGAATTGACACAAATCCTAAAAAAAATTACTGCTTTTGAAAACTTAGAAGAATTTCAGTTTACTTCACAAGCATAAATGCTTTCTACTGTCATGTATGGAACTCAGGATCTCTTTTTAACAAAAAATATCCTATAGCAAACAGCTGAGTATATTTCTAAAAACATCATGCAAGATTTATGTGTTTGCCAACTGCATTTTATCTCTAGGCAGACATTTTCATGTTTTACCTACTATCTTCTTTTACACTAAGCTCAAATATTTTTTTTCCCTGTCTCTCTCCGTGTAGAACAGTGTTTAATGAAGTTTTTTCATTTCCACTCACCTGACGAGCATATGCCATCTCCACACTGTCCAAAGAGCTGCGACCTGGAGGACCCACCTCACCAACACAGCTGGGCTGTTTAATGAGAAGCATATAGAAAGGTATAAAGCATGGAACTACCACAATGCATTTTACCAATACATCTGCTCCTAAAGAACAACAACAAAACCATGTTTCTGACAGAACTACAAACAGGGTTTTGAACTATCTACAGAGAAAAATGCAGTCTCACTGCAATACCCCATTATCTTCCCAATATAGCTTAAACTTTCCAAAGTGACAGAAATCCTCCTTATTCAGTGCACAAACCAACCATTAGCTCTCTAGAATTAGGACATCAGTGTCTCTTGGTAGCACCTTATAATTTTAATTCTTTGCTTTTGTTTCTTGAAAGGTTGCTTCTTGTCAGTGTCTCGCTGTGAGGCATCTAGTCTGAGCCTCCATCACAGCAAGGACATAGAATTCAATGGATGACATGGACATAAAATAGGACTGCAGCACTCAGTGTAAGCTGAAAAGTGCCCCACTGCTGGTCTGCTGCAGGAGGAAGTATGCTGGCAAGATCCTGACCTGAAAAAAATAGTCTTTTTACCCACAGCGACTATGTCAAGATTGAGTATTTTGAGTGTAGTGCAGGGAGAGACAGCCAATGGAATCATGGCATACAAAATTCATACTCTTATAAAACTCCAAATACAACATGCCATAATAGTCTAATGCTGCATAGAGCAATTTTAAGTGTTCACTACAAGGCACAAGCATGTTCTCAGTACAGCAACTACTGAACATAGATGTTCAATGCTCTGGAGAAAAGAATACTCCCGACAATGCTCTCTGCTATTTCCTGCTTTCTAAAAGAATCTAATTCTTCATTTCAGCATCAGCATTGCAAGTCTGGAGTTTGGAAAAGAAAGTATAACCATTTTAAAGACAGATCCCTTTAAGGTAAACAGTCCTCTAATACCAGCTGCTTCGGAAGCCATGCTGGTCTGAAGATCAAAGCAAGACAAGCTCAGTACAGGAGCACAGTATTTATTATGAAGCCAACTGACATAGTTGGGGCAAACAAAAGGAACAGACAAGCTCTCAGCAAAGCAAGGTTTTCAGGTTTGTTACCACAGAACTCAAGGCCTTCTATATTCATCTAAACTGGAATCATTAACTTTTTCCGAGAAAGGGAACGTACATCTGCAGAGTTTAAAAATTAAGCGTTTTACCATCCAAGTCAGTTACAACTGGCTGCACATCCTCACTAGCTGTTACAGTGCACCTTAGCAATATTGTGCAATGGCTTTACTACCTCCTACACTGGTTACCCAGAATGTCAGTGCTTTACAGTGCAGATGGGATCACCTCCAAGGATTGCTTAAGGACGAGCTCTCTCTTGCCTGGAAGAGCTCACTTAAATGGGACCAACTTGCTGCCTGTACAAACAACATAATGCCCAAATGCAATATGAAAATCATTGTTTTCACTTTCAGTTTATTCAGCTTTAGAGTTCAGCTTTGCTGATACCTATCAGACTGCAGCATGGCAGGAGCAATGTTCCTGCCATGACCTGGCTTGTGCAGATTTCATGAAGAGATCCAGAAATGGATAGCTTTTCTCCAGATGGTGCCATCATTCAGTTTCTTGTTTCAAATGAGGATGAAATGCTGGCAGAGTCTTCAAAAGAATCTCACTTCTTTTGGGAACTGTATCCCAACTTCATAATGAAATAATACAAACATATGAACTTCCAGACACATTACTGATCAGCTTTGCACTGAACATTCTCTCAGTCATTCCCAAATTAATTTTATTTTGGTATTAGTTTAACCTGGAATGTCTTCTACTGTGAAAGACCTCTCTTACTCTCATGAGCATGTGTTCTTGCAAAGACAGTGGTTACTCACTGTCCCAGTCCAGGAGTTTTGATCAGGAAGCTGTTCACAAGTTAAAATTTAAAAACAAATCAAGTCACACAATTGGAATGGCCAAGAAGCTGCCTTGCATTGGCTAGCAATTTATACATGAAGATAAGGGCACCGACCTCTATCAAGAAATTATAAGAGATTTGTGATATCCGTGGTTACTGCTTTCTGCGCAACGTACAGCAGTTGAATACAGAACAAAAAATACTCAGTAGTGTTTGTCCCTAATATAATGAAATACAAATGAATGAAGGTACCAAGGATGAACCTGGACAATCCTTTAAAATGGCTGAAATCAGTTTATTACTGCATTAATTTCTCACTAATTACGCTATTTAAATAATGTCCAACCTGATTACAAAATCAGGCAGGTGCATTTAGACCTTAGGCTGTATAAAAACTCCTAAAAAAACCCAAAAGCAATTCCACTTTTTCTTTCTGCAACTGAACTCACACTAAAAATATTCCTCACAGTCCTTCTTAATGGATACCGATATTCAGAAGCATCTGCATTTTTCTTTCAGTGCCAAATCCTCTGACACAAATTCCTTTAAACCCACCTAAAACCCGACAAATTCTTTGTTCTAAAGAACAAAGAAACTGTTAAAGCAGGTTTCCTGGGAAACAGACACGATGGCAGAAATAGCGCTTTGCAGCCTTCCCCTGTGCCGTGCCAGATAAAATGCAGAGTTATTTAAAGTAATGCTAAATTATGGACGTTGCCATTAATTACCGATGAGGTTTCATCTCCTGAAGCAAGTGAACACTAGTACATAGTGACTTAGTGTCACTTTTCAGCCAGTGCCCAAGCACCAAACACACAAGGCTTTGTTTTGTGAATCTGTTCCTTTTTCTGCTTTGCAGCACCAAAGAGCACCCACGTGGCTGCCACTCCACAGAGTGCTGTGTGGCTGCCAGGTTCAAACCAATTCAGCTAAGAATCTGAACTCAAAAGTGCACACCTGAAGCTAAGAAGTAACTGGTCTGGGGGTTGGGTTTTCCTTTCATTTTCTTTCTCCAATTTTAGTTTTATCCTAACCATTATGCTTTAAGAAACATTTTTAACTATCTGCCACAGCTGAGAACTGCCACATTGAAATTAAATTCTTTAAATTCTACTGACTTGGCACTTCATGAAAAAAAATAAATCAGGAAGTCTGGAATTTGTCCTAATTTTCTTATACTTTTCTTTCCTATGGAGAGAGAGCCATGGAAGCGAGTTTATTTCCTATTTTTTCCCCATCTCATACGTGCATTCTGGCTTAGTCTTTGAATTATTAAACTGTAAGACAGCACTAGCTCAGTGAACTATCTCACAGCTGTGCTAAAATAAAAGTTCAAAAGGAAAACTAAAGCAGTGAGTCAGCATGGGGAAGGCCACTTCCACTGCTCCCCCTGAACTGCAGAAATGGAGTAGCGCAGGCAATCCTTCCCAAGAAGAGACATCCCCTACAAACTAATGGAGGGAAAGTGGGGAGGGGGGAGGATATCCTTTGCTGACCAGTCAGAACTCACCAAGTTTCAAGCAAGAAAAAGATAATGAAAGATGTGTTCAAAAGAGCAGCTAGGAGCATACGAGAAGAATCGTGTTTCAGGTCAGGTTCTGAAGTTTAACTGGAGCAGCAAAAGGAAATGCAGAAAAGTGGGGAACGCACAAAGGACTGCAGAAGTGTAAGTGCACACACACATATCTTGCTGTATCTCTAGTCTGATATTGCTTAAATGGCTTGTGCTGTTTTTCTCAACCACCTTTGCTTTTCCCTGCCCTGAATTTTGGTCTTCCCAAAACATTATTCAGAACTGCAATATTTATTCCGAATATTATCCATTTCTCAAAGCTGCAGCTTTGCTGCACTGCCATCACATTTTTATCTTTTAAATTCACTTAGCCAAATGATGCTGCTTTTCAAAGGAGTCCTCCTTCATTTGCACTCAGCCAAGCATTCAGTCTCACTTGCACACCAAACCCCCGTGCATGTAAAGATACATTATTCATCACCCTCATATGCATATGCACATTCCTCAGCAGAAGTCTGGGCAGACATTTTGTCAGCACTCCAAATGGCTTGGCCAGTAGACACAGTGAATATCTAGGCAGGAGACCAAGCTGGAGAAACCCCATCAAAATACACTAGTGTGGAGTGGAAAGCATCTTGCAGTCCTTGGGATTTAAGGGGTTTGAAGATGTGATACAGAGGGGCAGATCAGAAACCAAGATGTGCCAATGTCTCTCTATCACTGCAGGAGCGTGCTGTCTGACCAGAGGAGTAGAAGAGCTCGCAGCAAGGGTGGAAGAAAGAAAAACCTGGAATAAGGAAAAACTTGGAAAAGGACAAAGGAAATGCCTTGGCACCTCATGGCACAACAGTCATAACAAACACCTTCAGAGCATAGGCGTTTGATACCTTGAAGACAAAATTCAGGCTTTCATCCCCTTCCAGACCCACAAGAAGCACCTTCTTATCAGCTCTGGTTTTCCCTGAGAAGAAGGCGGCCAGGCTGAAGGACAAGGAGGAACAGAAAACCTTAATGGCAAGTCCTGCACTAGGTTCTCTGAATCATGAGCTTTGCCTGCTAATTGGTCTTATTTCCATGAATAATGTGTTGGTATTTCACTCTTCCCAAATTAGCTTGCCCAAAGCTTGAGAATTGGCTCACAGGCAGACCGGCCCCCTGCTGCGTTTGGATCTGTGCCTTTTCAGCTGATTCTCCATCTCCAGAGGATATCAATTAAACCTCTACTATATTCTACGGGCTGTGTCTGTTTGTGTCACATACACACAAAAAACTTATTTGACTGGAACAAGGCTTTAGAAGAACAACCTGCTGTGGGGAGGTTAGATAACAGGCTTTTAACACAGTAGATGCACTTCAAACCTCTCAGACCTTTGACTTCTTGAGGCTAAGACTAGAATATATCAAGGATTTTAAAAGCTCTTGAAATGACATACTGCTACCATGAAAGCTTTGAAATAGAGAGTGGAGTATTACTGAGTGATAGCATACACTGAGTCTTTAAACTCATTCATGAAAAACATTAGGAGCTGAGTTTTCTCCCCTCCTCCCTCACACCAATTTGATGCTTGGCATTTCAAGTGCCATGGACTGGGGGTAGCATCCATTTGACACTGAAACACCAGAATAGGGGTTTTACCTGCTCAGTGTGTTATTAAATTACTTCTGGTAGCAGTTACTATGCACAGTCTGAAAGGAAAACTCCATATCAGTAACTAGCACACAAATCAAAGATGTTAGAAGCTATGAGTGTAACCATCAAGTCTTCAGATTCACATCCTAAAATAAGGGGATAGCTGTTCCTAGTTTTAAATTAATTCATTCTGCATTATTTAGCATTGCTAATATTGGAAAGCTGGACAACCTTTGAGAAGTCCCAGTAAAGTATCAGTAAAGTATTTTCTGGCGAAGACAGCCTCTATAAAAAGAGATATGCTAACTGGGATTAACCTATATTTAAAAGAACAGTAATCAGAGGACATTTCATTAACAACTTTAATTATTTCCAAATCCCTATACAGGTCATACCCCATCAGCACCAAGGGTTTTTTTTTTAATTTTAATATACTTGCAGGTCATCCCAATGAACAAGAATTAATTTTCATGGGTGGAGAATGTGGCTATAAAAAATGTGTCTCTTTTTCAGCCTGAAAGCACAGCAACTTGCATCCCCCTGCTCCCTGTCCCCTCTCCTCTCAAGGTGAGCATTTTCATGGAGCACTGTGCAGCAGCTGTGATGTCCCAGCTCCAGGGATCACAGCTGCTGTCTGATGCTTTCAGCTCAGAGGGGCTGAGTTCCCAACACTCCACACGTAACTCTGCTTTGCTCTACTCATTTAACGGAAACATTTTCTTTAAGAGAATAAATAGTAAAGTTTTAAATTGCAACAGAAGAGAAGGAATATTTTAAGATGATAATCAACATCTCTTTTGTTAAACATGGGGTCAGTCTTGCCCAAAGGATTTGGTCACTGCTGGATTAACCTGAACATTAGAAGTCTTAGCAGCACAAAATTCTAAGCTGCTCTGCCTGAGACAGCAAGATTAAAAGGAAAGCTTTTTTTTTTCAGTGTTTATTCATTTGGTTTTGCGAAGAAACCTGAGAGACTTCATCAGTCTCCTAAGAAAAGCCATAAATCCAGGCTAGCACACAGTGATAAGGGAAAGAAACACTCTAAGACCTATGTGTAAGCACAATTGCACCTGAGAAACTCCCCGGTGTCACATCGCAAAGGTTTCCTGAAGTTCCCCAGTGTGTTTTCTGTATGTGTGTGTTCCCCTGGGTATTTTGACCTAGTATGTATTTGTGACTAAGTTTCCAGCCAGCACATATGTTGCTCAAAACACAGCTTCAGCAATAGCAGCTCCACTGCCTGTACCCTTCAGCCAATAAATAGAAACAATCACAAAGGTTTCATATTTTGCTAGACAATGCATTCTGCTAGTCAGAGCCATTCTGGAATTAAATAGGGATTTTATTTCACACAGTTGTAGTTGCAGAATATTTCAGAGGTTGTTTCAGCAGCGCTGAATGCCAGCTGTGTACAGTGCTGTGTGTGACTGTGCACAGCATTTAGAAAGACTGAGTTACCTCATTTTCCTGCGTGAAATCAAGAGCATCTTCCCCTGATGCAAGCAGAGAATGAAGAATCCTTTGTTTCACCTGTTCCCATTCAACCAGCATTGATTCTCGGTGATACTCCTCAGCCATGGCAAAAGTCTGTTGGTGAAGAACAAGAGCTAAGGAAATACAGAAACACCCATCAGCCTAACTCTGCTGTTAATAGACAAGCCCAAAAATGAAACAGAAAATTGCAACTACATAAATCAACCAGGTCAGCCCTCAAGAGCTAATGGTGTGCTGCATATTATTTTAACAGACTTCTTGTTCAGGTACAAGGGGATTCAGAAAGTAGATGTATGTGGAATTAAGACAACTCTCATATACCCCCAGGTGGCAAAAGAGGGAAACTGTGTCTCTTCCATAGCACACGAATCCAAGCGGGCTGAAAATCGGTAGGCTTCCTTCTTTAACTCAGCAGCAGCACACACAATATCCAGGTCATCACTGATCTGTGTGGTTTGTTGAGACTTAACTTCTCTAATGACCACTAGCTTTTCACCTCCTCGTAGGTCTGACTACAAAGGTCTGACTCGCTGCGTTCTTAACAAAGATGTGTGTTTATTGTCCATAATAATTTCCAGGTCTTTACCAGTGTGCTTCTCTTTTAAATGGGAAATAGGATAAAATAAAAATCATAATAGTAAGGGAAAACTAGCCAATGTCAAAGAATCAGGAAGTCTCTTTAATCAGGAACATAACTTGGGAAAGCACACAGGAAAATAATACCCCAAGAAAAAACAACCTTTACCTTTAAAATGGCTGATGTGCTACAATGTCTTTAGATCCAGGTGGGGAACATACAGGAGGAAATAGCTTTTCCCTCAGTAAGGAAAATATTCCCTTATTTTGGCAATAGCATTAGGATAGAGAAGATGCTTCACTACCTTTTCTGTTATTGTTGGGGTGAGACTAACAGCCTTAGGGATATCAGGACAGGAAATAAGAGAATCTCCACTAATTCTAAATAGAGAATAAGCTATACTGTGTCTTCCTTCCTGTTCACACAGCTCCATGCTGCAACGTACATAACTAAATGTCTTGGATGGCTGACTAAGCTTTTCATTTCACTGCAGTTCACTGTTAGGGTATTGTCAACTAATGGGAAAACGTTCTTCAGAAATAATGAATTGGTAAGACAGTGACATTTGGCAAATATTTCATTACAGTGCATGCATGCAACTAGAGCATAAGATTTCTGTTTCTTTGTTGTGTTATATAAATTCACTTTATATTTTCATGGCAGGATATAGGCCTCACCTGTACCTTCCCCATAATAATTTCAAAAGGGTTTTAAATATGCTTCAATAGTTACAGCATAATGTTATGTAATTTAAATAATTTAATAATGCTTATGTACTATTTCTTGTCATTTGAAAGAAACAGAGGCTCAGTTCTAAACCTGATGCTATCAGTGCACATGGAGGGAAACAATTATAACATGAGCACTAGGAAGTATGGAATAACATTTCCAAGAAGTTTTAAGACAAACAACAGGAAGCATTTTTCCATGCTGCGTAATTCAACTGTGAAAACCACTGCCCCAGAACATGACAGATACCAAAAGCACAAATAGATTCAGAAACAGGATTAGATGAATTTCTTATCAGAAAAAAGTTGCTGCTCAGATGATCTTCGAAACAACTATTTGTTCAGAGGTGAAGATACAGGAGTTGAAGAAGGGAAGGCTAAGTTTGTCTTTTTCTTACAGACTAAGTACTGATCCCTTTCAAGGGAAGAAAACTGGACTCTGGCAAACCTCTCCTGTTTTTGTTGTTAGGAAAAAATGACAGTGCTTTCTTCCAACTTACCCTCCTCCTGGACTCTTCAATGGCAGACAGCAGTGCATTATCTTTTTCATTCTTCAGGAATCCCTGCAGAAAACGAGAAACAGAGCTTCAGCCAAAATAATAAGCCTTGCACTAACATCAGATATATATTGTAGTACTCAGCTCTTTCAGCTCTGAGAAGTGCTCAGAGCTCTCTCTGCAGTCCAGTCCCAAGAAGTTTAAAGGTCACTTTACTTCACCAGAGTTACAGTAAGATGCCCATCCAGAGCAATGTGAAAATGAAAATGCATTAATCCCCTCTTTTAATATGCATTAAATCCTAGTGAAATGTCCTGCTTCTATTCTCTTTTATCTCTGTGTCCCAGCATCTGCTTCCTCTTGCTCTCCATTTGAGGGAGCTAGGATGAAAGCTGGTAGGAGTGATAAGCCAAGATAAGATTGTTGGACTTGAGTATGCTGAAAAAAATAAAACAGTTTTTGACTTGGCAGCTTCAGGCAGAAGTGGAGCTCTTGGAGGACCGATAGAAAATGTGAAAAACAGCCTTAAAAATAGTCAGTTGAGGAAGGATGGAAATAACTAAACAGTTGGAAAGCATACCAAAAAAGTTTACCACACAGCTTCTCTCCATGAATACAGCTGGAGTGGGTAAGAAGGAGGAATTGTATTTTTAATTTTCAGTATAGCAGTAAATCTCAAAGAGGTCGTGTATGTGTGAACAAACTTATTTAGATGAGCTCTTAGCTCCTTATCCCAAAGGTTACTTTTATGACCTATACTAGGAAATATAAAAGAGTTTTAACTTTAAACAAGTAGCTGTGGGGTAAACTGCAGTAACACAGACAACAATCAGAATACGTTTATCACATTTTAACATGAGTATCTTTAATTTGCACTTTCACTGTTACATCACCAATTAAACAAACCAAATTGATTTGTACTCCCAGACTTCAACTTAATCGTTATTCAGGTCATAAAAAAGAAAAAAAGGCCTTTGTCTCCCTCTGAAGTAATCAGCTATAAATGATCAACTCCATTAAGTGCTAATATCTTAAAAGTCTGTACACTCACTTCACAGCTCTGAAACCAAAAGCTGGTAACAAACCCACAGAGTGGGAACTCAATGAACCATGCTTTATGCTTTTATAAAGAGAAAACACAATTGCAGCAGTGTCCAACTGAATTTGTCAGGAATCAGGAGGGTTTTGTGCCTTTTAGTCTCCCTGCCTTCCTGCAAAGAATTCCTGTGGTGACACAGGGAGATCCGGGCTTTTGGAAGAATGTATCTATGGTAGGTCTTAGAAATAGCCCTGCAGCACTAATACATAGAACCACAAGTATCACAGAGTGATACTTAGCTCTGGGAGGTGAGGAGCATTTGAAAACTCCCCAACCCGAAGCAATCTGGCAGGAAACCACCGCAGACGTGTGCTGCCTGCTTTTCTCCTCCTCAGCACCAGCATGTGAAACAAAGGGCATTTCATCCTCTCCTTCTGAAATACGTAGAACAAGCATTTGAGGTACATGGGACAGGCTTATTTCAGCTGGAAATAAGAACGTGACCCCTTTCTGTACACCAGAGAGAGAACAAGCCGCCATCCTCTGAGAGAGATGCGGTGCAGTTCCCCAGAAACAGCCCTTGAATTACACATGTAAGAGAGCGGTCACTGCTACCCAGCCTATTCTTCATTTCACCAGTCGACAGGTCCCGCTTTATTTTTAGACAATGCCCACAGAGAAATCACAGTTACAATCTAAAAAAAAGGAAGCTAAATCCAGATCCTTGCACACGTCTGGGGACCAACTATTACAGCAGCTGTCAGTGAGACAAGGGTTGCTGCAGTCACCTAACTGGGCCAAGACCCAGCCTTGGCTCTGTGCAAGAGAGGAATGGAGATGTGCCTTGCAAGGCTTGTCCCTGCCTGCATGGGTAGAAGGACTTTGGGAGGGCAACAAGTTTTCTGTGTTCTTTTTTTTTTTTTCATCTCACCACCTCCAATCTAAAATGGAGAAAAATTATCTGGAATTAAAACAAGCAGTGCTTCTAGAGCTTCAAAGCACACACCAATACATGAGCAGAAGAGACAGAGCGGTTTCTGATGGTAGAGACTGATGCTGCAGAGAACAGTGTGTTAGCTGTGTTCTAACAACACTGCTAATTTTACAGGCAAAACCAGCCCACTGTCTCCAAGATGCAGACCTACAGCTATCTGGATGTGATGGAGGGTGTGAGCTTGCAGATGTCCTGGATGCCTGGCTCCCTGCTCGCTCTGTGAGCACTGGACTCCTGAAAACCCCAAGAGATACAAGTCCTACCTTTCCTGCCCTTGGTCTTCCCCTCTTTCCTTGCAGAGATGTGTAGCCTTAGCTGAGCAGGTACCTGCCCAGAAATGTACACAGCAATGATAGTAATCAACAGAGTAATTTAAGATGCGCTTGAACTTCCCTTGACATCAGTAAATCCAGGCTGAATATCTTAATGAAACTATCCAGCTCCCAGAGAGTTCTACTAGGTCCATTTAAGGGATCACATTACACCAAATGCCAATTAGAGGATAACTGTCTTTTTCAGTCTCAAAAACTACTCCTTTAGCAAAAGAAAATCTTCACACATTCCAAATAATATCTGTAATGCCTCACTGAGGAGAGGTACATTTTAAAAAGGCTGCCCTATGTCTTGTGCTAAACATTATGACTCTAGCAAGACAATTGCTGCTTCAGTTAATTACAGGCTAATTGTTAAACCTCAGAAGAGGGAGCTTCAGTAACTGATGCTGGAGCTCCTGTTACTGCTTGTGCGAGCTGCTTCTGCTTAGTTAGACCAAGTAAGAGCTCCTGGGGGTGTCACTCCGGGCTTTGATGGCCAGAAATTCACTCGTTAAGGAAGTGAGGTGTGTCCGGCTGGCTGCTGGACTCCCTGGATTTATCGCATTGCCACCTAGTGGTGCACTACACTTTGATCACCAGACACGATTTCACGGATACGCATAAATGCACACAAATGCACCTCTGCTGCATGAAAAAGCAGAGCTCCGCAACAAGGATAAGCAGAAAGATGGAAGAGATGCACTTTACATTAGAGAATTTTTGTCCTCAGAAATCCCAGGTCAGAACTTTACCGGCTCACGTATCTCTTAAGAAGGCTGGGCTGTGAACAGTGCTGGTTGTGCTCACCAGTTACATCTGCCCTAAAAGCTTTCCGCAGTCCCAGCGGCAAGGTTTGACTTTGCCACGAACACTGGCAGACTGTAACAAGGATACGGAGGTCAGCGTTCAGCACACACGGGGAGTGCACGACCCACAAAGCAGGAGCCGCCCTCTCAGGGGAGATGCTGCTGATTGTACAACGAGTAACGAGACACTGCTTCTTATTCAGCATCCAAAGAGAAAAGCGGGAGGAGAACAGCGATTGTTGTTAGGAGACAAAACGCTATTTTGCAGAGGCAGATGGCAAAGATAGGAACAGCCAACACAAGCATTGCTATAATCTCAGAGGTGAAAACCTCACCTTGCAGCTCTCCGTGCATAAGCTCTGCCAGTGGAGGGATCCCAGTGTTGTCTGGATTTTGCTTGAAAATGAAAATCTTACTTCCCTGAGGCAGGTTTATGGAAAAAGCTCACAGAGCCTTAATGTCACATCATTCTGCCCTGCTTTAGTGAGTGGCTTTTGATTTTCCTCTCTGTTACTGTCTGACTCCCACACATCCTTCCTGCATCTAGTTTGGAAGGGAAGCAGCATAACTCTTCTCCATCACCCGTTCTCTGCAACACTCACTGCTGAATGTTTCCCACACACCATTTGTACAATATCCGATGTGATGGTGTTTGCAAAACAGGGACACAGGCACAGAAATACACCCACTCTCGCACCTTCAGGTTCCCGTTTCTCAGTTCGTCCCGCTTACACTTACATGTCTACTGACTCTCAGCATCTTTCCTAAGCACATTCCAGATCATCTTGGATCTCTTACACCTTGAATTTCAGCCTGATCTTCTCACAGTCTCCTCTTTTTGCTGAAATCCAGCCTCACTGTGCCTCACTCGACTATGGTTTGTAGAAGTGGCCCCACAGTGGAAGGGCAGGACAGGACCCCAGGCAGCCTGTGCTTGCTCTATTGCCTCTCATCTTAGACAACCACTGACACGGGCTGATTTGACAGCAATCAGCACCTGCCTTGCTCCAGCCTGAATTACAGCAAGTGTTCCAGTAGTTCATTACTGGTACAAAAGGGCACACATGCATGCACCGATGGTCTCTTTTCGACAGGAGACTGAAAGTCTCTTCCATTTACTGCAGTAAATGAGGTTAGTAAACTCTCCTGGCTGAGAGAAGTCTCTTAATTACTTTCATCAGCCAGGCCATACTTTTAATACTTGATCTTAGTATTCAAGCTGTCACGAGAAGGTGAATGTTGCCAAATAGTATATTGAGGCCTTGGATGTTGACAGCAATGGGTATTTTTTTACTGGCACAGAAAGAAAGAAGAAAATGAAATGAACAATCTGGGACCATTTCAAGTCAATTGCTCTTTGATTAAAATATTTCCAAGTGCTGGATTTCCAGTAGATCCAGTGAATCCTGCAGGCACAGTTAAAAATCACTCTTTGGCAATTCCAGGTGAAGCACCTGAATTTATTATTTCTACTAGCAATTCTTAGAAACAATTTCCTAATACAACCCTATTGAAAATATGGACACATCTGAACACACTCCTGAGGTGTTGTACCCTGGCACAACCCTCCTGGCCATGTTCTCTCTGGAAACAGAAAATGAAGCAAAACTACCTGGCACTTTTAAAATCTAAATTATTGTTTGTGCTGACACAAGCATCAGTGCTTACTGGCTGCCTTTAAATAGATAGGCCACAGGGTGAAGAGCCATGGGGTGCCCAACTACTGTACTCCTGAGGATGGGGACACACCAGTGTAGTATGGCCAGTATTTCAGTCTATTCACTCTTCCTTTGTATGCATGACACTGACGTGTCTTGGAAGCTTCCATAAGTCTCCCATGATTTGTTTTTCAGAAAGCATCAGGTTTTTTGGGCTAAAGCCGTGCAGATAAACAGCTTCACTACATACCTTGGCCTGTGCAATACTGTGCCCTTCAAAGCAGCAAGGCAGATGCCCAAAGATCAGCTATCAAGCACAATGAGCCAAGAGCATTTGTGAAATTGGCTTCCTCCTTAGAGAGCTTCAGATGGCAAAACTGCTACAAGGCCAAAACAGACTGAGGGCCTGAGTGCAGAAATCCTCAGAGAGGAAGAGAACCCAAGGAAGGGTGATTCACCAGTCAGTATCACTTCAAAGCTGCATGAGAGGCAAGGAACGCATCACTGTACACAGACACAAAGGTCCACTGGAAAGGACGGTCTGACGAGTCTCATCCCATAGCTGTATACGTTGTTCAATTCAAGGATTTAGAAACACAAAATTCTCCTAGCCTAAGACAGCTGCACTTGTCAAACTACAACACACATTTCTCAACTTCCTTACCATCATGTTTAGAGTGGGAAATCCTGCAACATTTTTAATTCCCTGTTGACTGAACAGGAGAAGCAGGGAAAAAACAGAAGGCTTTACAGTTTGGTAAGACCTAAGAGTCGGTTGTTGCATCAGAGACTTTCAAAGCAACAGCCATGTTGAAGCTGAAAAGGGAAAAGCACACAGCAATAGCTAGAACACAAAACGGTGCTAATACAGCCAAACCCTGGGCTTGGGGAAGATCTGCTGCTCTGCTGCCTGCCTTCACAGAGGTGTCAAATCACATTCCTCCGTGTTCTGTGACTGTGCTCCACACTTGTAGCCAATACTCATGCTCAGGTGGTTTGAGAGTCAAGCTAGGAGAGTTCTTCCCCAACCCGCAAGCCGATAGCACTTGAGTGGCAGTAAGTCATTAAAATATACAAAGTCTGGCTTCATCTCTGCTTCCTTGCATGACTAGCAACAATTTTAAAGATTACTTCAGGGTTTTGTAAGTGGCTTCCTGCTCCAGCAAAATCAAATTTTACAGAGCCGCAATAGTCTCCTTTCTTGATGGAGAAGCAGCAACCTGGGCCTCACCCCAGCAGCAGCAGGAGTCAGTGCATGCCAGGCTGGAGCCCACGCACAGTGCAGAACAAGAGGGGCACCTCCACTTGCCCACAAGGCTCTCCCTGGGGCTGTGTGCACCATGGAAGATGTACAGCAGCACCCTTTGCCAGAGACGAGCCCTGGGGCAGGAACAGGGCTCCCCTACCCCGCCATCGGCACGCGTTGATGCAGTGCCCACGTTCACAGTCTTTAATCTTTGTTATGAGCCTTAAGCAAATATTTACAAAGAGCTCTGTGCCGCAGGTTAGTGCCCACAATGCAAAGATCTAGTATTTTTTTTTGTATTTTTTTACTGGTTTAGACTGTTTGATCTGTGAAACTCATGCAATTTTCACAGTAATCTTAAGATGATATCCAGGAACATTGGATTTTGCTGTGTTGGATAAATATCATTATTCCTTCTAGCCGTGACAGGAGAAACTCAAACTGCCGAAAGAAGCATTCCTTGGGAAATCATAGATCAGCTCTAACATAAGCAGGGGCAGATGGTGCACGCTCTTTGACTCTTGCTGGGCCTGTTTGAATCTGGCAAGTGAAGACTGGAAATGTGTTCCTCAGACATACAGGCTTGAAGGGAAGAAATACAAACACCTCCTAGTGCTCACTTCAGCCAGGACCATCCATTAAGCACAGAAGGCTCGTATCAAACCAGCAGTTAGTATCAAACCATCCCCAGCACTGAGAGGCACCACTGCACCCCACACCCAACCGCAGTCCTCCGAAACACATCTGCAGCATGCGGCCAGCAAGGAGAGTGCAAGGTATCTGTAGTGAATAGAAGCAAAATTTACTGTGAAGCATACAGGGAGCACAGCTTTATCACACTGGAAATGCCTAGAAAAATACCACTGCTCAGATTTCCTGCAGGAATATCGTGCCAGGCACTTAGCAGCACCAAACGAACTCTCTGCTACGTGGTACTGCTTGTTTCGTGTATACATGGAGATCATCACCGCTGGCAAGAAACATGACTCTGTTTAATTTTAGTTTCTTCTAATTCAATGCAGGATGCTCAGTGAGTTCATGCACAATAAGATTTCAGTATTTCATTTAAAAGTGTACTCACAAGTGGCTTAACTCCTAACAGGACATGAAAATTCATTGCAGTGTTCCTGTGTATTTTAGGTTTTACAAAATATGTCAAAGACACAAGATTTAACAAATCCAAGTGCAATTAAAATGAGTGAAGTAGGACACTTTAAAAAAACCCCACAATATATTAACCATCGCAATACGAATTATACTACTTGCACAGTGCACCTCATTATTAAAATATTAGTAATTATCCATACTATTTGTCCTGTCTTTCCCCTGCATCAGAGTGAAACCAAAATAACTTCAATTACACAAGTTAGTTTCTCCTTCTCAGATTCTAAAAATCCATTGCTGTGTAATGTTGGGCTGCACAGCACATGGGAATGCGCTTAAAAGGCGGTTTAGTAGGTTTTTTTCAAAGTCACAAAGACTTTAATGGCATAAAACTAAGATAATACATTTTTAAATCCAAAATTTTGCAGCAAAGTTGATTAGAATGAGGTTCTCTTCCACATACAATTACCAGCCTCCACTGCACAGATCATTTTTGACAGCAATTGTTAATGCAACACAAAAGTAGCGTAAACAACAGCGCTACTTTCCCTAGCGATCCTGTCTTTCTCCCCAGGCATATACTCATCTTCCTTCTCCCTGTAACTGGAAGTGGTTCAAGAAGAATCCCAGGTCCTATCAAGGTACAAAGCACCAAGGACATCTGTGCAATAACAAAACAGAAATTCTAGAATAGCCCTAACCTGCTGAGAGGTCGAGGAAAGAACAGGAGGAGTAATAATGAAAAAATGTTATCTAGAACAAGGAGGATATTACCCTCTTTACATTCCTGAATATTACTGAATGCAATATATAGATTTGTCTCAGGTATATAAACATCTCTGTATAAATATCTCTGTGTTCTATTACTTGAATAAACATAAAAATAGAAAACTAGAAAGGCAGACAGACTCTTGCCAGCCAACTGTGGCAGTAGGAGACATTACTCAAGAAGGAGCTTGTTCAGCTGGCTAAACCTGATACATTACACCTGAAAACATCTCAGATGGTGTTTCTGTTTGTCTTAATCAAGACAAAGAAACCAAAAGGTCATAAAGGCAATTAAACACAATGTTCCCTCACTTGGAATACAACTTCTTGAGTGAGGGAAGCTCTCTGCACAATCAGGCCAGCAGGGCCAGCAGCAGGACCCACGGGAAGTCCATCTCCTGTGGCACTGGCATTTCGGCATCAGCACAGAGCGAACAGACTGCACAGTCTGAAACCTGAGCTCATTCATCAAGTTCCCAAATACATGGCTACCCGTTTTTCTCAGCATTTTTAAATGCAGAGGGATGACCTTAGCGTGGGGCTTTGCTCAGCACTATGATGAGTAGCTAGAGCCTCTCTCCTGCACTATACAGATCCTCACATTAGCATCCTGATTAAAAAATACAACCCTACAAAAATCACAAATGCATCAAGAGATCCACAATCAAAACAAAACTCAAGGCTTTGCCTCTTTTTTGGAATTTATTTTAAATAAATTAAATTATGAGATAATTCCAGTGGACTTGAGATCCACAATGCAATCTCATAGCAAAAATATTTATAGCATGCAAACAAAAATAATTTCTGATCATTCACTAGAACAAGCTGTTATACCCGCCTCTCTGGTATCATGCTTTTTAAAGGAATACTGTGAAAAAAACTATAGATCTAAATGATTTAATACCTTCATTGTACAGTCATAACTAAGGCTGTAATGTAATACCTCTTGCTGGAAACATCCTCTCATCAGGCAGGACGCCCTCAAATCAAGCCATCAAAACCAATTTCACTGATGACGCCATTTTCTTACTTCTTTCGCTGCCATTTTAGCATCCTGGTTACTCCACATTTCCTCGAGAAGTAGCTATGCATTCTCCCTGCTCTAAGAGGAAAGCATGCTTGAATAACACAGTGACAAATGAAACCTGTATGTTGAATTTCTGCCCATGTCACGTCCCTGCATGGCAGGGATGAAGCACAGTTGCCACTGCAGACCACACCTCAATTCCCTGTGTTGAGAGCAGGTGAGGAGCCTACCGAGATGGTGCAAGCTGAGAAACCAGCCACTGGAAATCTGTGGGCACCACACCAAAAACTGATACAACTGAGGAAAGAGGAGTGGCCAGCCCTGTTACAGGAGGTATCTCTCTGAACCCCATGGAAAACACTGGTTAGTAAGGGAGTAGTTTGAAAAGAGAAGTAGGAGGCACAGAGACAAGCTTGCAGTGTCTGCTGCTGGACTAATTGTACATTAGCATTAACATACAGGCAACCACAAAAACCCACTTAACCTGGCAGCAGAAAATCCATTTCTCAGGATCACATTCAAAAGCCAAACTGCCATCCCAACCAATCAATGAAGTATTTGCTATACCAAAATGACATTTCTGATGGATCACCAGCAAGAGGGGCAAATTATTAAACAAACCTGCTACTCATTAACCCCCAGCCTCCTCTAATTCAATTCTAAAAATTTTAGTGCAGTCCTTCAGTCTCCCCTACCCCTTTTAAAGTGCTTTATCCTTCTGCTTGTCTGACTGGGAACATGCAACCTTGCTGTTTGTGAGAAACAGGGATGCTCTCAGGATTTTTTGAAAACCAAAACATGAATGCTATTTCCACATCTCTTCCTTCACAATTTCAGATGTGTAGAAACAGTTAAATGCCTTCAAGTTAGTCTGAAACTGCAGGTAAAAGAACAGTAATGGAAAAAATTGGTTCTCTTTACCTCCTCTGGATTCAAGTAGTGAGCCTGGCAGCACTGAGTCTGATACTCTCCCTGCTCTCAGGCTGACTCAAGAGGAAAGATTTTGGCTGCTGTGCCCCCATCCCACAGCTGAAAGCCTGCATACTGCCTTCCTGAATGTTCCTTAGGAGCACAAGATATCGTTCTGCTTTGTGAAAAGAAAAGCCAAGCAGCATCTTCCAGCCTCCATCTGCATTTCAGACAGAAAGCGATGCAGGCAGTAAGCGTTCATTGCCTCGAAGGGACAATGCCTGGTTCAGACATCAAAATCCTGTCAGCACTGGAAATGCGACAACCAAGTTACACCGGGATGCAAACGCTAAACCAGCATAGGTGGCTTTCCCCAGTGCTGTACCTCCACAAAGTGGGTCCCTGTAACATTTCTACTACAATTTGAAGTCTCTCAGAAAAACCCGCACAGGGAAAGAAACCTTTCCCAAGTTAAATTTACTTCATTTCACTGGTAGGGGCTAACACGACAAAGAAAGAGACAAGATCCACTGTAGTGTGAAGAATATAAGCTTTTTTTTTTTTTAAATACACACCAGAATGTCAAGAAAATGTGCAAATTTGAAGTTCAGCCCTCTTAAATAACATGAGATGATTTGGCAAAATCATCTCCCTAAGTTAAAAAAATAAGCCCAAGTTAGCTACCCCATTCTTCCTCAATATTTTTAAATAAATCATAGCTACTTTGTTCACCTAATAGCTATTTTCAACATGACAGCTTATCCCCTGGAATAAATATAAATATTTTACTGACAGTGAAAGAAAGCAATTTGGAGTTCATACATGTCATAGTATCTTTAAATCCTCAATTTAAACATGCCATGGTCTTTAGAAATGGTTTTTCTTTACGACATTACTGATATATTTCACAAAGTTAATTATTTAAATTACACATGAATTATTAATTGCAGATCATTAAACTAAGAAACAGAAGCCTGGAATACGCCTGTTATAATTACACAATTTATATTTTAAAATGTCAGACATTATAGGGCTCAGAGAGAAAAGCACACATCAAAATTCTCGGCTGCAATAAATGTTACAATAAACACTTTATCCTTTTTCAGCTTATTTCTCCTATTGTGTAATAAACCTAAGGTTTAAACTTTCCAGACTTGGGGCACGAGGCCGGTGTGCTGAGGATACACCAGAGACAATAGGTTTCCATTTTTCTCCTCCGGCTGTACTCCACCCTGGCTAAGGAACTGTCTAGCACTGCATGCCTTTATTTGCGTCTTGCATTAACAAGGCGCACAAGCTTTCGGACTTTAATGTAAATTAAATGTCAAGTCCAGATGCTGCCAACAGATATCACAGAAAACCCTGCTATAAGAGACCTACAGCTAATTATTCATTACAGTGGCTCAGTCATTTTTTCATACATTAATTTATGGAGCTTAGTTGAACTCTGTCTCCCACCCACTTCAAACAAAGGAAAATAATTTGCCACAGTGTACCAACTGCAAGGATAACTGAGCTGTCTCCCATATGGGGTCAGTGGGGATGGGATGGTTTCCTCCATATTTTTACACAGGCAAACCACACATTTCATTGTCCTTTACTTGATTTTTTGCTGAGCTGCTTCTATGGCAAGACCCCCATCTGCTCAGGTAATCTGGGTGGAGAGAGGCAACTTTTTGGTCATGCTATGCCACCGTTCCATGTCTTCCCTCTGAGCATTTCTCAGTTGACAAAAGGAAGAGTGCAGAACACGGCACAGACACCTGAATATTTGGGGAGGGAGCCCCAAAGGAGGCAAGTCACTCTGTACTGCAAGAGCCCAGGTGCCATCCCAGCACAGTATGTTTAATTAAACTGCTTTCTTTCATATATAAAAATAGAATTGAAAGGAAATGAGAAAAAGCAACCTACCCTGTACTTTTGTCCCCATACCAAAGCCAGGCTCCTGATTTCATGCAGCCTCTAAGTCCCTAGATCTCAGAGTATTAAATCATCTACCACCCACCCAGCTAGTCACGGCCACCACATTTATATAAATGTTAATTCCTGCTTCCCTTTACCATGACTTTACTGGATTAACCCTTTTCATAATGTATCCTATTCAGTTGAAAGAGAGGTGGGATCTAGGCTACAAACTCCAGTTGACTAAGCAAATGTGCTTTACCACCTCATTTAAGAAATTAACAAAAAAAGCAAATCTCCAAGTAGCTTCATTTGCTTTGAAAGAGTAGAAATATTGTCTCTCTTATTTTCATCCCACATTTGAAATCCTTACTTCAAAATAAAATTAAAGAAAGTTTAACATGTTGTCTAAATAAATCATAAGTGCATCTGTAAGAATGGGGGGAAACAGAGTGGACCGATATCTTTGCACCACAATGAAAACCAGGAGGAAAAAAAAAATCATAATCAAGTAGCATCTTTATTTTTTGTTTAAAATACTTCCATAGACTCTTCTCATAGCCTAGGAAAGAGTACACAGGAATAAAGGTATTCTGAAAGTTGTGCTACAGTATTTCTGCTTAAATGAAAAACAAAGTCAGCAATGTCAAGAGGGTCTTTAAAAAGGCAACACAAATGAAACCCAAAGCAGACGCTGGACTGCCCCACCCAACAGCTGTTCTAGCGAAGAAGGTTGGAAGGTAAAGGCACAGACCTTCCCGTTTCTTTTCTGTGAGCAAAGGACCTTTTCGCCAAAACTACCCACCTGTTCTCTTTAATTACTCACCTACACATTAAAACAACCTGCAGCAACAGTACAAAGAAAAACCGCCATACAAGACACCTGAAGGAAAACTCCCTCTTATCAAAGCAAGCTTTTTACCCTCACGTTATACATTTTAAAAGACAGACATTCCTACCTGTAGATCTCAGTACTGAGGAGTTACAAACCTGTTAATGCTGGCTGTAATTGCCACACTTCAGTTGCCTGGTATTTAGGCTTACACAGCTGTATCTATCTCTGTTAATGTTCAAGTTTTCTCATCTTTAAAAAAAATATATAAATCAAACCTGCAAGTCCTGAAATGGCTGAGACAGTCAAGAGTCCAGCAAGACAATAAGAAAGCAGCTGCTTTGCACGGCTGAACACTACTGCCTGCAAAGCATCTAAATATTTTTTTCCAGTGGTGCTTTATTCAAATTCTAGGGAAAGCATCAGTCTGAAACCAGTAACTGATGGGAGTAACAGTTTATAGGTTACAGAAGGATATTTTATTGTTAACGGACTGTACCATGTAGGAATTAGGAGGGGGTGAGGCGGCAGGCAGGCAAGAGGAGAGAGATGCTACTATTTTTTTTCCCCAAGCCACTGCAATTACTCTGATGTGAATTTTTGATGACTTCCGACATATTGCATGGTTAATAATCGTTTCAGCTGTCATGTTTGGTTAATGTGGAAAATGCATTTGCTGCATTGTGATGCAGCACTCCAGCCACAGATTGTAACACCAGTTGTGAAGCTATT
This sequence comes from Platysteira castanea, assembly GCA_013397175.1. Taxonomy (NCBI): domain Eukaryota; kingdom Metazoa; phylum Chordata; class Aves; order Passeriformes; genus Platysteira; species Platysteira castanea. The sequence goes on along the minus strand of VYXC01013399.1, from coordinate 270,557 downwards.
CCCTTAACCGAGCTGCATGAATTTGCACATACCATGAGGCTGAAATAAATGGTAGTTTGATTTTTATACAGCAACAGAAAGCTTCTGCCATTTTAGACCTGCAGAGCTGTTGGTACAACTTGTACAGACAGATAATTTTACTGCGTATTAATTGGTGTCGACGCTCTTTAAAGGGGACCTTTGATTCTCTATTGTTTCGCTGTGTTTGGTTATTTAGCAGTTAAAATACAGATACTATTTACATTAAACATCACTCTCTTTTGTAGCTTCACACAGGTTATTTAATTGTAAGCATATATACATCAATGAAACTGTCAGCACTACAGAAATGCAGCCTTGTTATTCATACAGGCTCAACCTACTTCTTCCATATGATACTTAAGAGTGTGTGTGTATATATAACCTTGTCTTACAAATGATTGCACATGAAGGGTGAAAATATGCTGCTTACAATCAAATAAAGAGAATTTTATTTGCAAAGTACTACTTCTTCACCTACACTTTAAACATCAAACGGAAAAGTATAAGGTTACATAAATACTTGCGTGTGCCTTTCACTGTCACCAATAGAAAAACAATGCTGCAAGCAATCATGCAATTAAAGAGGAGATGTGAAACGGCAGAGATGAAACCATGCTAAGAGCCAGTCACCCGATGATTAGAGTCAGGCCAGTGTATTCCAGCAGTCAGGTGATGGTGCCATCATTACAGTGCAGAAAGCCACGGAAAAATCGAGAAACAGACCACCCCCATCTTCAAGAAAAAAATTAGAAGCACCAAAGGAATAAAGAATGCATTTGCTAATATGCCAAACATACAACCATGAAGAAGTGTTTCACAGAACGTGTGTGTAACACTATTGGGAAGTTACTGTCACAGGTCCCAAGTGCACATTTAACCCACGGTGCCAACCCAGCTCCAGTCTGCAAACTGTTAGTGACACTCCCAAATCCAAAGTTCATTCTTTTTACATTCCAGAACAACAGCCCTGCTGCCACATTACTTCATTTCACAGTTCAGTAATTCTGCTCACAAATGCACGTCTTGGATATGCAAACACACACAGGCAAAAAAATCCAGACTTGGGATGTCTTCGTTTAATGAAGAACAAAAGCTACTAGGAGAGCGTTTTACTGTGCACGAACACTGATGTATCTGCAGAATCATCACAACACCACCAATTATTATTTCCACCTCTGTTTAAATTAAAACAACACTGCAATGTATATACTGGACATGAAATACCAGAAAACATGGCGCAGGACATTTTAGATAGAAAAAACAGGAGTCTCTGAATTAACATTGTACTCTCTGGGTTTGGGAGCAATTCACATTAACAGGGTTATATCTGCAGAAGATGCTCTGTGTAAACCACGACACTCTGTGACTCAGGCTCACCTACCCCAAAGGCATCGCAGCACCTTGCACAATTCAGAGTTTCACAGGTGGCAGAGTGATCTCTTACAGTGTTTTGGCTTTGAAATCAGCAAACTTTATCCTAAAGGTGATTTTCCTCAAATGACTGCAAGGAGCAATCCCTCCCCACTCGTGACCAAAAGAACACCAAATATCTGAATCCTGCTACCAGGCATTTTATGAGTGGAGAAGACAGGCCCAAATCCAACATTCTTAGTGGAAAACTGCAGTCAGTTGCATTGCAGGGAAAATTATTGATCACAACCAGCTACACCCCACAGTGCAGACAAAGTCCCTTTGGGAGAGGAAGGTTAATACATTTGCAGGGATAATTTAACTCTGGCATTCCTCCTGCATTTCTGAGCATCCATGTCTGGCACCATCCCTGCTGCTGTGCTTGCCTCAGTAACTTGCCACTCACCTCACACACTGCTCTGGTTTTAGATGGCTTCTCCCCCTACTTACCTCTAGTTTGCATAACCCACTAGTGGTGCAGAGACAGAAGCATAGAAGATACACAGAGCTTTTGCTTTCTAGCCAAACCTTTAAACAGGTAAATGTACCTGGAGAAACAGTCTACTCTTCAGGACAGGCTGCAGCCTCCCAGGAGTTTCAGGAGCACAATCATCCATTTGGAGCTGCTAGCCACAACTTTATTGTGCTGCTTGTATCAACAGACATTCTCTGTTATTTTCTGGCCATGTAAAGCTACTGCAGAAGCTACTTGCAACTGCAGATCTGTGCATTACAATCAGCACAATTATATATCTGTACTTTGTTTTACATATTACACTGCCAGGAAAAGCCTTCCCGGTGTAGCTCAGCACAGCACTGTCTCCCCTTACCTATGGATTTCTTAAAGCAACAGCTTTGAGGGATATGAACAGAAACTACCCACCCCAAATGGCTGTTAGTGTAAACAATTGTGAGTGCTAACCCAACTAAGATGTCGGAACTGCTATCTGTTTCACTGGCAATCAATTTAGTGGAGTGTTCAGTCAGCTCACGCATCAATCACTTCTGCACTCTGATGTGACTGTGGGAGGAGAAGAGGGAAAACTACTGCTCAGGGCTGCTGGGCCACAGCTAAGGAAAACCATGAAAGTCTTCCTTCTGAGTAGAAAGCATCTATCGCTACGAGAATGACAATGCAAAGAGAATGCAGAAGAATATCCTCCTCTGGGTCAGGATCATTCCCTCACTCCATCTCTGGATGTCCACAGTGACCTCCTGCTTTGTCAGGTAAAGTCTCATCTCTGGAGTGAAGGAGATTCCTTCATTATGACTACAAAAATCAAAAGATGCAATCACCCTCACCTTAAAAAAAACCCACTAACAAACTATAAAACATGGTAGTCTGCAGTCACTGTCTCCTTTTCTTTCAGTCTTGCACTGGATAAGGGGGAGAATAGGAATGGCATCCCTGGATCTGCTCCTGTATTAGCTCTTTTTTGAAGTTCTACAGTTTCCGTGTCTGCCATTGCTGGTGAGCATTAGCCAGCAAAATTGAGAGACATTGCTGGCAGTGAGTTATAGCAGTGATAGGTAGCTCCTTCCCAGAATTTCTTCTCTGCTTAAACCAGCACCGTAGCAGCAAATACTGCACTGTCATACTGGCTCCAGAGAAAGCCTTAAAGCATTAGCTGGTCCTCTCCGCAAGGCCGGCAGGGTGATTATCCAGCATTAATGACAAGCGAGGTCTCTTCCTCTGCCTTCAGCTCCCCACACTCATCCTGCTCCTTCAGAGGGATGCAGAAAGAACAGTAAGAGAGTTCAGGAGTCCAATCCAAGCAGGATGCAGTGAAGAGAAGAGGAAAAACCCAGGCTAACATTTTAACATCAATACAGTTAAACTTGCACACAAGCAAAGCAGAACAAAAAGTCAGGTGTGAGTGTATTATGACGCTACTGGCCTTTCTAGCAGGGAATTTGGGCTTTGTTGTGATGGGCTAACTTTCACAGACTAAGACAAATGAGCTATCCAGAGTCAAAACAAAAACTAGAACTGGGAAGTGACCAGCTCCAGTAACATCCAGTATCATTATCACAGAGAGCCATCCTCCTGCAGGGGAAAAACCACCAACGCACTCACACTGGGAGCTGCTGGCTTGTTAACAGAGCTCAAAGGAGACCTGAATTACAACACAGCTTTGGAACTAAATTTGTACCAAACAAGAGGCAGGATGTAAAGGCAGAGAGTGGGAAACACCTCTGAGAGAACCGATTGAGGACCAGTGCTTTGTGTGACCAGGCAGATACAGGGGGAAGCAAAAAACAAATCCTGTAAAATTAGAAGAGTGCCGGTCCCAAGCAGAGGAGAGGTGGGGGGAGCCCAGCCAAGCAGAGGGGATTAGCACCAACACTTGCAGTGCTGTTACTGCCATCCACACCCCAATTAGTGGTATCATTTGTCAGGATGAATGGGGAACTTGCACTCAATTCGGCAATTTGACAGAGTGTCACTGAACTACCTCACGTCCGTATTTATCCAAGAGGCAAGTGCAGGAACCAGTTCTAATTAGAGCCTGTTTGACAAAGAACCGAGGGTATTACCCATGCTCTCACCATCAAGCGATAATTGAGATGTAATCGTTTAAACAAAGCGCAACAAGTGTCCATTTACCCAAAGCCATTGTTAAATATCCACTAGGAGATTATTTTCAAAATTATAATGTGCCATGAATATGCAAACCACTTTCCATCTTTAGCATTGAAAAGAATAATCACCTTTAAAAAACCCAAACCACGAAAAACCACAACTGAAAGCCAAACAGCTATTTTGCAGCAAAATTTGAGGAGTCTTTTAAACATGCCAATGCTAATTTAAAAGGAGGGGGGAGAGAAGTGATGGCTCTGCTTTGAGGCCATTAAACTCTGTCTGGAAAGCCCTCTTTTGTACAGCATTAGCTTGCTGTAAGTCTGTAATTATGAGGAGAATGTGTTAATTTTTAATTCAGATTGCTAACCCCTTTTTTATGTACAAACCCTGCACATCAATCCCTCTTGCAGATGACTGTAAGCACCGACATGACCAAATTCAACTCTCGGTGGTAAAAGCACGCTCTCCCTGGGAGGTTTGGCACCGTGCATTAGAAAGCAACTCAACCTCTTAGTGAAAAAGCTCTTTTATAAAACTGTCACCTCAGCATCGTGTCGAGCAAATCCTCTCGACCCACAGCCTATTAAGCCAGAACCATATGGCCACTGATATTCACACCTTATTTCAGCATTCTTCTGTCCGGCTACTGAAATTCTAACACAGCTTCAGAGGAAGCTGAATTCCCACGTCCCTCACATTCCCAAACACAGGAAAGGACAGGATGAGGAAGTTAACCTAACACTGCCTAGAGGCCCACACCAAGTTAATGGCTGTCAAACACTAAGCCGATCTTTCATCTCTTCTGACTTCTACTGATGCCAGCAGTCCATGGAAGAACCTGACTTAAGAGCATGCTTTGACACAGTCCAGCAATGAATTATTCACTGGCAGAAGCTGCAAAGCATCGGCTAGGAGCAAACATGAGCCTTCTATGATGATTAACCAGAATGCAATTATCAATGCTCCTGCTTCTCACAAAACGTCTCCAAATTCTCCACCATAAAGCCCAAAAGGCACTACACAGAAATGGATGTACAGCCACATGTATGAAAGCAGAAACAATTCTGTGCTTTTACCTTTGTTTCTTCAGGGTTATATTATCAGCTGTGAGTGGTTGGAGAAAAGAAAGCTCTGCCTTGCCACCTGATTTACAACAATTATACATGGACTTGCAGCACTAACAGAAGAGTCACATATGCAGAACCAAGTCCATATTTTTAATTTCCACAGCAATTCAATCCATGCAGTCACAGAAACTTGCCTGCAGATTCAGAACCAGCCTTGGCCATGTTACATCACGTAGCACAAGCTCTTTACAGCCCAGGACCTGACTGGGCACATAGAAGAGGCTGTGGCTCTCAGCTTGCTCACCAGCAGTGGACAGATGAAGATAGATGCATTCACCCCTCATGACAATGAGCGTTGCCAAAAAGGGTGTCCCGAGCCTCCCTCTGAAAGGCATGGGCCCATCCTGCAAGTTGGATGTAAGATATGGGCCTCTAGCAGCATCCCAACATTCAGGAAGAACAACTTCCTCAATTCTCTGCCAAAGGAATCCAGACAGCTCCCCATATGAAACCGCAAGGTGCCAAGAGGTGACAAACACTAGTGATGGACCTCAAAAGACCTGCTGAATCCCAAAATGCACAAGGATGTTTGCTTTGGATGGGATGCCATGCTGTTCTGAAATTAGGAGTGAAAATCCAGGATGAAGACAGCATTTTAGGTTTTCCTTAGATGAGAAGCTAAATTTGTGCTTTTCCTTTAATTACAGCTGCCAGCTCTGAAGAAAGTGGCATTAGAACTGCTGGCCAGCACAAGAAATGAACACCCACAAGCACGCTGGTTAAAGTGAACAACAACAGTGCATGGCTGCTTTGTCAAACCAACCTTGTATTTCTCATAGTGAAAGTACAACTGAAATCAGTATTGGCATCTCAGTGGGCTTAATTAGAAGTCAGGTCTACTCTATTCAGGTCTTTATACTGTGCTCATTACATTAATATCCAAGTGCCTTCCAGTCCTGCATTAAGTGACATGACTAACATCTGTCAATGTTGTTTGTTCTCTTCTCCATTTCCTGGAGGAGTGGAAACAGAGTGTTCAAGCACATCACGGAACACCCAGCAACTGGGAAGGGAGATTCCTCCAGCCCTGGCTCACACAGAGCATGGCCATGTGTGCTTGGATAATGGTTTTATATCATAGTCATCAGCAGAATGATTAAGCAGCTATATATATTAAAAGCACCAGGTCTCCTCCCAGCAGCATTTCCATCCAGGATTGCCATGATTGAAAGACAAACAAAAATCTGTCCTTTGTGAACCAAATTAAGTCATTTGGAGTTTTATCACTTCGTTTCTCTGCCTGAATCTCCTTGCCTTGTCATCTTACATTAGATAATACTGAGGATACAACTTCCAGCAGAGGAAATAAAAGCATCCATCTGTTGAATTTGACTAAAAAGGACAACAAAGGTATGAACAGCTTATCCTGCCCTTAAATCCCTCACAAAACACACAGCTTAAAGCTACAGAAGTTTCACCTGGATATCAAAACTAGAAGACTGAAGTCAGTGATTATTTCTTTTACACTCACATGCCTTTCACCTTTCCAAATGATTATCCATCTATATCTCTAGCTTTCTGATGTTGAAAAGTACTTATGTCACCATTGCTTCTGAGTTATCACCCAGTAATTCTTTGCAAAGAAAGACATTGTGAGAACACTGAGATAGCTGGAGAATGGGAAGAGCTAGAAGGGAAAGAACTGGGAGGGATCAAATCTCAGACTCAGTCAAAATGAAGGATTGGTAATGCTACATGTCTTAAGGTCAGCTAGCTGGGGTTAGGCAGATGCTTCTAGCAAAAGCAAATGCCTAGAGAAAGGTCAAACTCAAGAACATAAACTTGGTAGAGATTGGGAAACAATGGGCTGCAAGGGATGAGACTCTCACCACCACCTTCTCATTTGTCCAGCCAAACCTTCAAAACTGAAGGTAACAGAAGCCCACTGCCACTGAGTCACCAGCTGTTAGATTAGAAGAAAAGCAAGGACTCATTCCAGGGAGTGAGTGGAATACACAGAGCTTTCATTTAATGCAATGTGCATAGCCATACAAAACGGGGATTAGTCTTTCACAAAAAAAGAACAACCTTTTCTAGTGTGTAGATAAAGAGACTCTCAGGAAGGGACACAGGCTGACTCAGAAAACTATTAAAAGGACAAAGTAACTTTCCAATAGAGGTCACTAGTTCAAACATGAACTAGATCAGTAGTGGCCAAGACTAAAGCATCTGAAGACTTATTAGTAGTGGTGTAAACAAAAATGTGTTGTTAATCCTCTTTGAGCTCCTGCTATGCAGGAGCCCAGACTGCGAGATCCACGCAGAAAGCAATGCAGAATTTACTTTCTGTCCAGCCCCAGAGGAACAGCCAGGGCTTAGGTGGGTACCAAGACACCAGGTGCCTGACCCCAGTCAATGCAGAAGTGAGACAGATGCACTGCTCCATTTGCCTAAAATGGCTAAGTTCCTTCTGGTTATGATACTCTGCCACAGTGTGCTTACATGTTTGCTGCTGGATACATATTATCAGATACTGCACTGAACAACACCCACTTAGCATCTATAAACAAGCATTAAGATCACATTGCAGGTTTCCGGTATTATTTTGTCAGAGAATTTTCCTGTGAAATTACTTTGCTGATTCACTAATGTCATATAACTTATCATGAAAAACAGACCACCAAATGTCATTTATCCTTTCATCCAACACAGATCAGAAGAGGCTCCACTTATCCCTAGAGATCTTGCAGCACTGCAGACTCAGATGTACATTATGAGAAGCCTTACTGCAGAACATCCTTCCAGAGGACATCCAAAGAGGGCAGACAAGATTCCAAAACATACATTTCAGTAATGAAAAGCAGTAAACACATGTTTACCACTCAGGAGGTACATCCAGTAATGCAGCTGCTTTAACTCTGGTCATCAAGCACAACTTGGGTGTCTCCCATCTATCCTCACAGGGAATCACAGCTCTAATACCACACCATGCTGTAAAGCAGACACCCAGTGAAGCACTGTCCTTCTCACTATAACACCGGTTGCAGGTGTATTCACAGGGGGATTTGTGTCAAACCACGCTTCACCTACTATTAATCAAACACTTCCTCGTGGACCTGCAGTTTCAGTAGCACAGTCATTACACACATCAATGCATATTTCTAAATAAAAATATTTGTTGCTACTCAGTTAAGATAGCATATTATTCATGTACTATTACTGAGCTAGGATCCCACAAATAACATTAATTCCTGTGTGTATTTATTGGAAGTAAGGACCTGGTGGAGGCAAAGATATAGAAGACTTGATTTTCTTTTTAATGAAAACTTTTATTAATATTTGTTCCAAACAAGATCCTCCAGCTGCTAAAGTTTAATAGCACCCAAAATGCATTTTCCCTAGGGTCCTCCATTATCAGCAAGGGCCCTTCTTGCAAGTCAAATCTTTCAAGAGATTTTCTTTGCTATCTAATTTGGGAGACTTAGGTATTCTGCATTCGAGGAATGCAATCAAACCCTGCCCCTTCCGGGCCGTCTGGGGCACCTATTAATTCAGCCTCCTGTAGAGAGGGAGTTTATCATCTCTTCCTATTGCTAGTATCTAAAAATGTGGAACAGAGCAACTGAAATCGGCATTGCAATTATTTAAAGTCTATAAATAGTTGTTGCCATAGTGTTAATTAAATTGCTATATGGTAATGTCCTTTCTTTTCTACTTTTTAAAGGTAAACTCTGAATAAGTCAGGTAAGCTGGGACCATGCCATACAAGAGTCCATGGAAAGTGAGTACAAATGCATAGACATTGTATTGTACTCCACACAAAGATGAGCTGAAAATCTGAAGTAGCTTGTAATGTTCTCTCTTTCCCACTTGGTATGAAAGAGACTAATTTCCAAACTGCTTCATCATCTGTCACCCAAACTCAAAATTTTGAAAAATCGCCATAAAATTTCACAGACCAGCCACAGTAATTGAATGTATATGAACTGCATAGGGGGGGAAAAAGAAAAAAAGGGTTTTCTTCTGAAAGTTTTTTTTCCATCATCTTTGTACATTTTGGAAAGATGGTGAACAATGGTGATGGCCACCTCTGCACAGAACTATCAGATCTGGGAGACTATTGAAACAGGGGAATGGAGGTCAGATCACCAGGGAAACAAACACTAAGCCCAAGATCTTCCACAGCAGAAAAGAAGTCAGTTTTAACACAAATACCAGCACAAGCTTCATCTTGGTAATTATACCACTCACACTGGTATTTACTCAGAGATGGAACAATTTCTATTACTTCCCAGTGCGAGAAAAACTTTTTTTTTTCCCTTCCAAAAGTATCATCATAATTTCTTTTAAAATGGTGGACTCTTGACAGGCAAAAACCCTACCTTACAAAACTTTATTATTTAATGGGAAGCTGAAATGACAGGAAAGGGACTGCATCAAGTCCTGGCTACAAGTCTAAGTGAGAGAGATTAAATAACACTCAGGACAGTAGGCAGAGGGCAAACTCTTGGCTTCTCACCTTTTGTCAAGTGTTTTCCCTCACATCTGGAAGAGCAGAAAGCTTTCTGGTCTCCCTTAATTTCCAGTACTTCAAGCCACAGTGAAGTATTTAGTATTTCAGTGTTTCCTGCTTCAGAGGTTCAATTCAGTATGTGAAGGTTAACAAATACAAAACAAGGAAAATCAAAACTTGCCTATTTATCTTTCTTTTTTAATCCAAACCACATTAGTACTTTTGGATAGACAAATTATATTATAAATGTAGAATTTCAGTGTTCTGGCACCAAGCCACATTTTAATGGACATTCAAACACAAACTAAGGAAATGGTTGTGCATTAAGCCTATCAATAAGTCAACAATCAATACTTCAGTATTGCAGTAAAAATACTTTATAACTGCTGCTGGCCTCATCCTTCTTTGTCAAGCTCAGCTCCTAATAAAAACATAAAAGTCTTGAAACAAGAAATGAAGCACATACTATTTCACAGTCATTAAGCATTTACCTTAAAGTCTAGACCTAATTTGTCCTCTGAACTGTACAGATTTTTGTTTTTCAGCTGTGTTTGGACAGAGCAGAAGAGTCAGGAATAAAAAGGACAGAAGTTCCGACACAAAATTAATCAAGCAGGTCAATAGGTGAGAGCAGCAAAATAAAGAAACCTCAAACAGCAAAGCCCCAGGCAACTGCAGATTAGGAGCTGGTTCCAACTTTATCTCCAAAAAGCATCTCAGTCAAAAGAAAAAAAAAAAATCCCATCAAAGCATACTAACATTTGGGTTTTAATCCAGTTCATAGATTTTAATTGCCTGCACAACATCACTTCCTGCACAATCCCTCGACATATCCATCCTATCAGTTTGATCAAATTAAGCCAAAAGCAACCTCTTGCAGAGCACGAGTTTTGGACACCCTCTGGAAAGCGTGACCATCAGGCCATATTGCTCTGCAACAGAACAAATGCTTTAAATTTAGTTAACTCAGGCTTCCCAGTTGGAGCTGTGGCCATAATGCTGAGCTACCATTTTATTTCTTGACAGTGGAAAAACACCACAGTTTTTGGATGCTTGGAGCAGCTGTGCATGTCTGTGGAAAGGTTCAGGGTGTGCTTTACACGAAGAAATGGTGGCAGACATTGATCCAACCCTGTGAAACCTGAACATAAAAACAGGAGGACAAAACAATCAAATTGATCATTTTTATCTCCACAGCCTAGTAAACTCAGTACTGAAATGGAACTTCATCATGGAATGGCTAAGCCAGCCTAATAGCTTGGGTAAATAAGCCAACTGAATTCTCCATTTTCTTCTCCGAGTCCACAAATACACAGAGGGAAACAGACCAGTATTGTTTCAGAAATCCCTCCACAGATCCCTTACGTTTATTTGCTAAAACCATCTTGCATCCCAGGGGTTTCAGCTATAAACAAGCACAGAGCATGACTGGGAATTTGGAAAGACTTTTTGCTGATATTTTGAAGTCAGGACATCTGCATCTTGAGGTTGAGCTCTGCAAAAGCAGCCAACGCTGCAAGTCTGGCAGGCAAAGGGCAGGAATACCCAAGTCCTCACAGACCACGGAGCAGTTTGCCAGTGCACAATCCAAGTCCAGGAGCAGGGTATGTGCCCAGCAATAGCCTAGGCCAGACCTCTGACCATTAGGTTTTGCTACTTCAGCTCCTGCTCGCTACGTCAGGCACATCCTAAATAATCCGTCTCAAGTGAGAGTCACCACACTACTAAACACTGCTGCATAAAATGATTATATTGGGCTGCAGGCAGTAGCTGTACTGACCAAAGTTTTAGCCTCCAATTCTGAACTGCCAGCTTAAAGGGTTTTTGCATGGCCACAATTCCACCTCAGAGCAGCAACTAATAGCAGTTTTTGCACAATTTCAGTTCAGAGAAGTTGAAGATCTCCAGACCAGACTGGCAACAGCCACTGCAGATGTCTTGATGACAAAAGGGTGGTTTCAGCAGAGCTGCCAGTGGACAGGTGTTTGTAGCACAGCTTCAGTTTCTTGTTTTGTGAGGGGAAAGGAGCTCTGCTGACAGTCTGTACCACAGGGGCAGCCAAGGACTGTGCTGCTCAGCACTGCCAAACTAGCAAACTACTCATGGAAAGAAACAACCTTATTGTTTTACAAGTGGTATCTGAGAGAGGGAAGTTGGAGGCCAGTTAAATGTCATCCAATACTGATCAGGACTGTGAACAATAAAGAGGTCTGAGAAAATAGCAAAAAGGAAAACATCCATATAAACTTCCACTACAGAATCTCACAATCTTGTGAGAGCCAGTGGTAAATGCAACTTTTAATTCTCAGCTGTCAAAACTGATGCATAGGAAGACATTTCTTGAGATCAAAGACAAGTATAAAAATCATCACAAAAACTGGATCAAAATCCAGCTTTCCCAATTTCCTGCAATGAAAAGCAGCTGCCACAGAAGGCCATTTTCTAAGTAAATATATGCACTGGGGGGTGCCAGGCAGGCAAGGATCCAAAAATTCAAGGGTCAGGTGCTATTCAATATTTGAATCAGTACAATAAAACACTGCATAAATATTTAAACTGGCACTCCTGCTCCAAAATACTCCTGGAACGTATTTCAGCCACTTGCTTTCAAAGTTTATAACTGACATTCCCTTTTTCTTTCTGCCCTGTGGAACCTTTGAAAAAACCCCCATTCCCTGTTCATCCACAACACATCTGACAGTGGTTTGCTGGTTTGATTTCAATGTGCTGCTTTCAGTCAGCAAGTACAAATAGATAAATCTCAAGTGCTGAAATCCTATATCCTTGGCTCTTTATGAGCTCTTGTTCTAAATTTGCCCTCAGTTTCTCTGAAAAACCCAAATAAAAACCCAAAACCTGAAACTCCAGAACACTCCATTTTTACATCTCATTTATAACCTCTGTCTTCAAAACCTAATTGCTTGGGCTCCGTTTCAGTTTTTTTCACAAAGTGTGCTATAAAACAATGTAAGATGCAATTTCTCATTAGACACTTAAAAACTATGGAGGACACACATTTGCTTAGATCCCAATATAGGTCTCAAGAAGTCAAAGGCCAGGGACAAACGCTTTCGATATTCCACATGCAATTGAACCTCCCGATTATTTTAGCCAGTCATTAATATAAGTTATGATCTTGTGAGGCAACATTTCCCTAATTTCAGTCACTACCTGTGCTGCCCAACTCAGCCCCTACTTTTAAACTACACAACATTCAAGGAGCTGGAAGTTGCTGTAACTGGAGGTAGAAGCCAAGCGGATGTGCACTGCCAATAACCCACCTGGCTGCACACTCTAACAATTCAATACACTGAATTGCAGCTCTGCTGGAGATTCCTGTCCTGAGATCTTCACAGTTACACTCAACACTGATTTGCATGAACCTGCTCCTATCTCAGCCTTCATTTCCCTGTGCTTTTATGTCCTAGGCCTGTCAATGTATCTAAGCTCCAAAGCAGATGAAGTTTCTCTTGAAAATAAAGTTAAAAAATCTTTTATCAGACATTTCAATAACACATCCTAAGAATCACAAAGGTTTTTTTGTAATAACCACATTAACTACTGACCACAGAAATCTGACATTGCATCTGACACCTGCAGAGTTTTGCTTCTACTGCTGGTAGCAACACCTTGTTCAGCAGATGCTTCTAGTAGCACCTAAGCAAGTTGTTCAGAGATTATTAGCAAAAACAAACAAATAAAAATCTAGACCCAAACCATACCCAAAAACCAAGGGGCAAAAGACAGCTCTTCCTCGTTCAGTTTCATTGGGCTATCAAAAGTAACAATAAACTAAATCTTTAGTATTAATGCAAAAGGAAGCTCTGATGATCCCACAAATAAGAATACTCTGATGGAATGTACCACAGTATACCAAAAGGCTCTGAATTAATACAAACACTTCAAAAAGTAGCACTACACTTAATTTACACTCACGATGGCCCTGGAAGGGTCCAAAGGAATTAGCTGTGAGACTGTCAGTCTGAGTAAGCAAGATTTAGTCTGTGAAGCTGTGTCCATCAATGAAAGCTACATTCCTTAACTCACTGCACTGATTTCACAAACGGTATTAGAAAGGCCAGGACTTCAGCCTTTCAGCTCTGGCACTTCCCAGGGCCAGCAGCCTTACACTAAGCAGCATTACTGTGTGACCACGTGGAGTCTCTCTGTTGGAGGAAGAGCCACCTGTGGTGCTGATATGGTGTCACTCCTGATTTGCTCTGGAAGCTGCAAGTCCTTTTTTTTTAAAAAATAATTAGGCAATACTACACAGCAAGGCAAATGATCCAGTGCTATAAACTGTAGCAAAGGGTTGTTGCAAGATGTAAAAAACTTGAGTACAATAAATCAATAAGCTTGGGAGTTGTTTAAACTCTGAGGTCTTGCCTACCTACTTTCCCTGCACAAATTCACATATTTAACTGTAATCCTTAGATTCTCAATGAAGTGCATTAACTACATATCCAGCTTACAAAAACAAATTGCAACAATCTCTGAAAAATAAATTGTGAAAGACACAAAAAGACCTTTTATTTAGTCACACGTGCTAGATACTCAATTTCACTGTCTACTGCATGCATTTTCCATAAAGCAGAGAGGTATAGGATACTGATCATGATAGTTTTCAATTTATCACTCTAGAACTTCAGTTAGGAAGAGGATGAGATCAGCAGGAAAGACTTGACACTAGAAAGAGCCTCACTAATGGGAAGGCAAAGCCTGCAGTGCCATGGACAATCAGATTGTAACTCCTGCACCAGGTGCAGTGCAACAGCAAGTCTTTGCCCATGTAAACTGCCTAAAGTCAATTAATCAGCATATAAAAGAGCTCCAGCAAAAGCCATTTGCATTTTAAGCAGTGGCCATCCTCCTTCAGCATCTGACCTTCCAGTTTCAAAGCTTCCATGGTAAGGTTCATGTAAAGTATCAGAAAAAAACCTCTTTTTTCTGGATGACCAGAACTATCCAGCAAGACAAACACTGGTTTGCAAATGCCCAGTACCAAGGTGTGTCCTTTCCTGTAGATGACACCAACCAGGGGTGCTGAAGGCAAAAGGATCCACCTCAGAGATCTGCATAAAATCAAACGATTTAGAAACTCCTCCAAGATGGCAAGATGAACCTTCTCTGGATCCACAGGGGCACTTCCCACATGCAACATGTTCTGCTGAGCTGTCTCTGCAGCATGAGTCTTTGAAATGTGCTTCCCACCTTCCTCTCGGAATATGTGGTTTCAAGCAACGTTTGTTGCCAGGATGCATTGCTAATACATAATATATTGGCTGGAAATCAGGATTTCATCTCAGACAGACAAAATGTTACTTCTTCAGGCACTTCTTCAGAGGCAACGCATGCTGAAGAGTTCGAGGAAGAAATTTTCTAAGACAAGCAGAGCAAACTTAAAACCAAGAGAAGAGAGATCTAGTTGAGACAAACAACTAAATCCTGCCCTTTAAGACACACTGCAGATTCAATCCCCTGCAGGAAGGAGATCTTTTCTGCTATTCTGCTGCAGAAGAATGTTATTTCTCAAAGTTTAGTTTTGGTTATTTATTATAGGAATAACTTCTGACTGATGAGAAAGACTTGCTTCTCTTTTCCTGGTGATGCTTTGCAAAAGGCATTCCATTTCTGGCATTCCTGGGGATAGATGGACTCCTATGTAATGTTTCCTCCCCAAATCCAGCATCCCTAAATATCAGCAAGAACTATCCAGCCTTCAAAAACAAGCCCCAGACTCTTTTCACACAGAGGATTGCCCTGCTGATGGGTGGACCCAGCATACCAGGGGGCAGGAAGGCCTGGAGATTCCCAGCTGCCTTCTGACAGCTTTCAAGAGACACCGTGTAACACCCCTTACACGCTGGAGAGATTCCTCTGAGAGAAAATGCCAAAGCAAGGCAAAAGCAAATACAGTAACTCAGAGGAAATAAGGAAAAAGGAAGAGAAAGAGCTAACAATTCTGCTATAGAGACTAACAGGGATATAACTGAGTAACAAGTTACCATCAACTCTCAGCCAAAGATTTCACACTACGAGATGGGAATCATTTCCAGCTCAGCTTCCCCCTGGCTCCAGCAACAAGCCAAAGAAGTGTCCACCTTGAGCACTTATCTTCATAATTCACCTCAGAAGAGGAAAACAAAAAAACAAGAGGACATTAGAAAAGGTAGAGAATAAGGCATCTAAGAGCAGGAAACCATAGACAAACAACAAAACATTTAGCATAACTTTAACTAATTATGCACAGCAATGTCATGCACTTCATCTTACTAGGGAATATGAAGCCAAAATATTAACCTCAAGTCAAACAGCAAAACAAAAATAAGAGAAGTGATATTGATTCGCTGTATCTGTTGAGTAATCAAGATTCTTACCATTAGCAATGAGCTGCAAATTTTCTGGATAAGCCATTTTTAACCTTGGAAAAATTAAATCAAGATAGAAGGGGACTAAAAGAAATATAGCAGGGTTAGATCTATGAAAAACAAATGAAAACAAACAAACCAAATGTGTAATTCCACAGTGAGATGCAGCTCTGCATCCAGCTTCCAGCATTTAGCTTTCACTAGGACGTAAAGACGGTCACGGTCTTACTTAGTCGAAACAATGGTGAGTCTTTTGACTACTGCATTAGCACTTATTTCACATTCATTAAAACCTTCAAGTTCTTGTATCTACGTAACAGAGAGAGTAAAAGGATTTAAATATGCCATTTTCTGCTACAAGCCTTGGGGCAGGAAAGAAATAATGAATGTTTCAGAGTTACTGTATGGTAACCACAGCAGGCAAAATCAATTACTGCTCAGAGGGTCTGGAGATAACACACAGGTTTTATCATCTATTTGAAATGTGATTTGTTTTTTTCCCCTTTGCATTTCCTCCCCCATTCTCTTCAGAAATTTCTTTTCACATACATTAGAATCTGGCCCAAAGAATCTACTGACTTGTGTTTAGAGATAAGGATTTGTCATGATACTGTACAGTATTTCCACCTATGCACTCCCATTTAACCGAGATTAAAATCAAATCCTTCACAGATTACTACTTCTGCCTTTCAATCTGAGTTTGGCTACACCAAACATTATCAGAAAAACCAAACAAACCTGCATTATCAACAACACTGTGTAAACTGAACAGACACCTTCAAAAGAGGACACACTGCACACAAGTGTGCAGGACACACTTGAGGAATTGTCACAAGCATGTGACATGGTCTGTGAACACTTTTGGGATGAATAATATTTAAAAAAGGAACCAAGTAAGAGCTGGTACTTTAAGTGAAATAAGTGTTCTGGAAAGAGCAGATCTTGAAATCCAGTTCGTATAGGTCTGAACAAAAAGGAAACAATGTCTGTATAAATAATGCCAAGCTCAAATCCAATAAAAGGAAATAAATTTTAACATAATCTGTAATTGGATTGTGGAATTTACTGCCACAGGAAGATGGCAAGGCCAAAACCATAATGGGATTAAAAACTGACTCAGTATGTATATGGATATTGACAGGACCTAGAGCTGAGTTTAACACTGAAATTGAGGAAAGAAATATTATTCCTCATGCTTCAGGATAACCAGTCTCTAACCACTAGGGAACAAGGTGAAGCCTAATAAAGCAAGTAGATATCCTCATGAATGTCACTGTCAGTGTTTCTCCTCCATGTTATCTGATGCTGATGGTAAGCACGTAAAGGCAATCAAACAGATGTGTCCCAAACTCAATCTAAGAAATCAGCTATGACAACTTTAGTATCAGCTAATCCCATATCCCTGAATCAAGCCTAGGATAGCCAACTAAAGGATTCAGAAAGATTTAATAAAGCTGCTGAAACTGAAAATAAGCACTGAGGTGTTTACCACTGACTTTCCTCATTCATCAGCCTTTGAACAGCACTCGTGTGACATTGGCAAACCTTCCCTTTGCTGCCTTGAAAATACCCCATGTGACAAAACCTCTCTTCCCTTTCCCACCTCCATCCCACAGTAGACACTGAAGATAACACATAATCCAAAACTTGACGCTTGAAAAGTAGAATCCACAGAGACTTCCACTGCAGTCACACCACTTAGCAACATAATGTTTCATTCCTCTATAAAGTTATTTTAAAACTAAATCTCTTCAACCTTCTCAAGCCATTTTTACCAAGCAACAATTAAGCATGCTGTTCCAATTATGTTAAAAAATGATTTGTTAGCTGTGGTTCATAATGCTGCATAAGCATTTTGGTACTCCTGGTAGAAGCACCATGCATCTTGCATGCTTACTGAGATACAAATAATGGAATGGTATAGAAAATTTCCAACTTATCTCTCTAAGCGTCTTTCAGTCATTTCCACAAGTGTGGAAAACCAATGAGGAATCTTGAAGTAACTGCTTTTTGTTTGAGCAGTTTAATTTTTTAGCTCAAAGTAAACAAGTAACTCTTTTGCACCCAAAATAGTGTCAAAGCAGAGACTTGAGTGAAATGTGGTGAGGAGGTAATACATTAATTCGGAGCAGAAAAGCAAAGGGAATTAATACAACTGGAGTAAGAAAAAAAATGAGAGTGGAAGAAGGATATGGAGTAAAGGATAGGAAAGAAAACAGGAGACAGTGAGAAAAGAAGTTGTGCCAAAAATCTATATGAGCGAAACAAATGCATGTATCCTTAATTTTACCTCAAAAGGCTGCAACTTTCTTTCAGGAACGTATCTTGGCAGGAATAAGAATTTCATTTTGACTTCAAAAAGGAAAGTTAAAAAACATCCCTGCACACAACCCAAACATTTCTTCCGCAAACTGCCAAATTTTCAGGCTGCTGTTCTGCATGAGGAAGTTCAAGTACATCCAGAGTTTGATGCCCAGTCACTGATCAACAGTTGACACACTTCTTACTTCTTAGTGATTGTTTTAAACCAAAGCTTAATAATGCCTAGGATTAAGATTTTGGATGTGGAGTCAAACTGACTAATTACGATGGGGGAGAGGAGGGCATGCACAACAATATACCTGTGGCCTTTCCCAGTCTGCTAAATTACGCAAATGGTTTAGTAATAAACCCCAGCGGAATTCATCACTCCAGTAATACTTTCAAGAGGCTTGAGTAAATGAGGGGAGCTTGAGAGGAGGGGAGGGAGTTGAGAGCTGCAGCAGCTGCTGCTTTTCCTAATAAATTTGATGAACTGCCTCACTGAAAACAGTGTCCAGGGTTTTATGCTGTTTGTGACCACAGGAGTTCAGTGAGAGAGTCTGGCCTACTCACATTACAGATTTCCCTTGTGGAAGAGTGATTTGCTCAAAGCACCATGAGGGATTAGTCGAGAAAAATGGTCAAGACACTGCTTATGTAATAAAGACTAGCAAAAAACCCCACAAAAACAATAGGTCAGGAGAAAGGTAACAAATTCACCTCTCTTATAGATCAGCTCCAAGCCCCTCTGTCTCATTTCAGACAAGTTTGCTGAAGACCAGAATTCTTTTTTTCCTACTGCAGTTGGAAAATTTTCTTTACTCCTCTTTTTCAGAAGAGCTAAAGAGCCATATTGATTTAAATAGGTAAATGTTAATTTTTTGATCCCACACCTATGGCTTATCTCCATTAACTCACTGCAACACTAGGACTGAAAGTTTCTGCCTTCTGTGAGAAGTCCCCTCAACAAGACCTCTGCATGGCTGTGTAGGGCTTCCCAAAGCCAAGAGCTTCCATTTTCAGTTTCCACAGAAGCACTAGAAGGTCATACCACTGAGAAAATTGGATTGCTTTAAAAATAAATATGTAGAAATAATACCTCTCCCTCCAAATTATGGTCTTATACTGCTACTATACAAAATGCTGTTCATATATTAGAAATCTCATTTACCTTCTTGTAATTTTTGACAACTTTTTTTTCCCCTTAAATGCAACACAGATGAACTGAGTTCACTTCTGTGTATAATCAGTTCCACTGTCAAATTCCAGCACAGCCCTGCAAAGTTTTTATTTCAGAGCTATAATCAAGGCACTGGAAAACTCCAAAGCCTCTTCTATAAGGTCTATGTTTTATTTGTAATGGTTTAAAAAATGTTACAAAACAAAACAGGGGTTGTGCTTTGTAAAAGCTACATTTGAGCCTCAAATAAATAAATAAAACAATTTCTTTTATCCAAGTAAGTGCTCTATCACATCATATGTGGAGGAGGCAAATTCCCAGGTTGCATTTCAGCATTGTTTCTTCTCACCAATCTGAATAAATGCAGAGATGAAACCATTCTACTAAATTTTTCCAGCACCATGAAAACACCAATTCCAACAGTTCATTTGCACATGCTGAGCACACACTGTCTAGGTCAGTAGTCAATACAAGACCTCAGTGAGCACTAAATTAATGGGACAGCATGACACTAAGAGGTACCACATTGCCAGAAATGACGTCCTCCTGGTTAGATGCAACACAGATCCTGAAAGTCATTCACGATCCTACAGTACTTCCTGCAATAGTAAAATTGCTACAAGCAGGGTCGTGGGCAAATTCTGGCTCAGATCCTCACACCCAGGTTTGCCCCTAAGTTTCAGCTATGAAAGGACTGCACTGCTACCAAGAGAAGTGGAGACATCTACACCTCAGCACAAGAGAGGCTGCATTTTGGATATGTGATGTCGAAACTGCCTTTTTTACTGTATTTGCTCCTTCACAGGAATACTAGTTAACATTCAATTAGAAACTGGAACCATTTTCAAACAAGGGCAGAGCTACACAGCAAAAGAAGAAAAACGGGGGAGGGGGAATGAAGTCAAGCATTATTACTCAAAATCTGGTATGTTTTAAGATGTTTGAAGTATCTATTACAAAAACATTTATTAGAAGTCTACAGTTGTCCCAATTTGAGATGCAAAGAACATATCTGGATTAAGCAGACAGGAAATGTGAAATGTGCCAGGATGTAGCAGAATTTAAATAGATCAATAAATACAGCTACTAGAACAAGAGCTTCCAATTTTTCCATCTCATGACCTTGCATTAGCATAAAGTTCTGAAATATCTTTCATACCCTCTTATTTACCCATGATGAAAGAGAAAGGCAGATCATGTATCTTCTCTCCCTGTTCCCAACCCCTTAGGTTAGGAATCCATTATCAGAACCATGATGAACTGGAAGATCCCCACATAATTACTCCAATTAGCATGCAACCAAGCAAACAAATGAAATTTAAAATAATTCAGTATCAGAGTATTTACTGAATGACTGTAATATGGCAAACTAATGAAACACCTGAGTATTCTACATTAAGGGTACCATGGTGTGGGTTTTTTGGAGGTGTGCATGTTTGTTTTTAAGGTTAACAAGGCCAGGGTAATTTAAAACTGCACTAAACCATGCCACTACATCAGTAATGAAAACTAGAGAAAATTGCTGCTTAGATGTAAATTACAAACAGGGGAAAAAGTGAAAAGCAAAAAAAAAAAATTCCCAATGTTTTGGGCTTTTTTCCCCCTCCTTTTTTTCTTTTTCATTCACCTACCTGCTGCCAAAAAGAAGGGAGTATTTTGGTTTTGTTGGGTTTTATTCCTTTTAACTTAAAACCAAAACAGATCCGAAAACCCCATGCTGGCTATGAAATAGAGAAGCCTGCACTCTTAAATCCTAGTCACATCCCAATCTACACACACCTTGGTACTTCCCAGGGCATCCTTTAATCAGCACAGGCCTAGGGAGGCTCTGGGCCAGCCTGTCCATTCAGAGCGGCGCTGGGAGACTGTCAGTGTCAGGAAGGTGGCAGAAAGGCCACTGATCCCCTGGCTCCTTTGCCAGGACTGCGAGCTGCCCGAGGCCCCGCAAGCCTCATCACCCAGGAGAGAGCACAGGCAGGCTGCAGCTTATGTGAATTGTTACATGTTACTTAGAAGAAGGAGACATCAAAAGCATCAGAGATGAGCTGAGGAAGTTTCTGTAATTTATATATCCAAGGTCCGCATCCGTTAACTCCATTTGCTGCATGTCAAAATACTCATTCATTCCCCACCACTGCTTTCTTCAATTGTGTGCAAACTGCCTCTGGCCACACTTAATTACCAGGATATTTATATTCTTGTTTTACATGCCTAAATGTGTACATTAAGGCTCAAATCCTGAATGCAATCAGTGAGACAACCTAGGCAAAGAAGACAGCAGGGTTTGATATTAGCATGGACTAGTAAAGGGAGGACAAAAAAATGACTTCTAAGAACCTCTGAAGAGAGGTTTTTCTAAGAACCTTTGAAGAGAGGATTTTTGGAACCAAACATTTCTACAGTTTTTGAAAAATTCCTAACTATGACCCAACTATGACAAAAAGTATTTTTCATTTGGACTGCAGCAATGCACAGAAACCAACAGCTAATGACCAACCCCAAAAAAACCAAGGTCAAAGGTTGTCCTCTTGCTTTCACCATCATGGCTTTGCAATGGTTAAAAGGTCCCCACAGCTGTGCTGGCATCATCGATTAGAGTGAACAAGGAAGCGACAGAAAAATAAAGCCACCTTAATTTCAAGCTCCATTAGAACTGAAGGACTTGGGAGCGGGGGGAGAAATCAATGTTTGGCAAATGAGAAAGGACAAAATCTGCAAAAGGAAAAATGCATTTTCAGGCTAAGCTAATGCAAACAATGGATGGTGAACAGCACTTGAGGTTGGCCCTTTAAGGTTGTGTCAGCATTTCCATTTATAAACTCTGATTTTAGTTACACTCTAGTAGATTACCACAAGCTTTGGTATTATGCTAGCAGATACCACAAAGCATATCACAAATGGTAACATAAAATAGAAATAAGAGCTCAATTGTTGAATAATGCACCCTTTCAATACCTGATGTCAGAGTAAGAATTTTAAAATTATGAGTCATACACATACATACACACAAACAGAACATACAAGGCAGGGGGGAGCATCCTGGGACCCAGATTCTACCAACACTAAAATAGAAGTCAAAGCTACCTTTGATACAAAACCTGTTTACAGGTTTACTTTGAAAAGTTTCAAAATGTCCCAGATACTTAATTTCAGTCTGTCTCTCCTGCCACTTGGAGAGATTTCAGTCTAACCCTCTGCCCTCATTTAGATAAAAGCTCTTATTTCTGTATCTGGACCTCCAGAGAGCTACTCAGTCAATACTCTAAATATCCACACCCAGAAATCAAAACCAAACCCTAGTATGCAACCTTTCATTTCAGTTCTGCCTAGGTCAGAAGGCCAAGGTGAAGCTTGTACAAATGAGATAATTCAACAAAATTTTCCTTCCATGTAATGGAGCTAGGCGTTCACCTCAAACTTTCTAAGCAGATAAGCAATGCATGCAAGGAGAGCTTGTGTCTGCTTCTAGCACTCATTTCACACATCTGCACAGAGCTGGACTGAGCCTGAAAAATGAGAGCAAAACCATTTTTTAAAATTACCATCATGACTTCGGGCTTAGATTTTTCAAAACAAGCATACAGGGGACCAAATCTAGGATCAAGCCAATGTTCAAAACACAAAGCCCACAGTAAAGCATAACATACACTGTAAACAATCCAGTCAAACGACCTTTGCAGGAATAAATCAGACCTTGATCTGGCAACTAACTTCTACCTGGTACCCCAAAAATCAGTTTGACGGAGCAGCACTGGATCTCTCTCTGACTTCCATACATAAACCAAACAGCACAAGTGCAGGGGCCAGGTCCCACATCACACATTACTATAGCACAGCCTTCCCATGGTCTTGGAATAGTTCCTCCTCTGGCTGCCATTACTGAGACCTGAGAGGGGATCTACTGTGACAGTGCCCATTAGAAGAGGACGTCATAGTTTGCATCTTTGTAAGAGTGAAGAAGTACCTTTTCTGAACAGAATGTCAATGTTACATTTATGTGCCCATACCCCATCTCTGGGACACAGATTTGCATGATCAAGCCTTACCTTAGACTTTTAAAAGCCAAAAAGAAACAAACAAAAAGACTCAAGCACATAAATACTCACTAAATATGAGGTCAAGAATCACTTGACTAACACAGTAAATTTTGAAAAGATTTTGCCAAAATAGGGCATTTTGACAGTTTATAAAAATCTTGATTTTTCCTGGCATAAGAATTATTATAAAATGGATTTACTGCAAGAAGTGTTTGTTCTTCAGCATGCAATTTAATAACACAAACTTTGAAATGAGAGAGGAAAAATACAAATTCCTATAATTTAATGGCAAGCCGAGAATCTTTTACATAATCTTCCCGGCCTACAGCTCTAGTGGGAGACATTTCCTGGACTCACAACCCTTTTATGTGCAAGCAATCTATGTTTTACAACTGATAAATAATTCAGATAATTAATTGAGCTGCAATTTGGTGCACTTTTTAGTCAGCACTACAGAGTACCATTTAAAGAGGTTCTGTACAGAAAGTCCCTCCTGCTTATTAACCCAAGCTGAGACTTCTATTAAGGTGAATTCCTAGATTCTCTTAACACTTTCTGAATGTCTTGCACCAGCATCCTGGGACTTCATGCCCTAGGATTTTTTTCTCCCCTCTGATTTTTCTTGCTATGTTTTACGCTGTATATAAGAAATAGGGTATTTCCTGGCATTCTCCTTCTGCAGTGCTGATTGCCATCATTTAAGAGATTAGATTCTAGCATATCTCTCTCTGTGCTGGCCTCCCACAGGCTGCTACAACAGACTGCACTGGAAGAAGGAACAGAGACAATAAATAAATGCTTTAGGTAATAATGCAGGAAGAGCTCAAGCAAACTGCCAGAGAAATCTCTAGATGCAAAGGAGTGACGTGGGAACACATGGCAGGAAGTCATGAGTATTTTCATGCTGTAAGAGCTTTGATAGAATTTAAAAGTCGGCAGAACCCTAAAATTCATACAATAAAGATTTAATCATATTTGTAGCCTTCACGTAACTGCAACGGTCAGCAAAGGCTGTGGATTAGGTCTGTGCCTCTGGCACAGGTGCCCATATTCACCACATTCTCCTGTGCTGTGGTGCACAGAGGCTGCACCAATGCAGTCCCAATGCTGCTGCAGAGGGAAGAGGGCACAGACCTGCACTCTCAGGTGCTTACCTCAAACAAGTTTCAGTCTCTTTGGCAAATGATGCTGTAAAGTATTTATGAGCTGATATGTTCTCCAACTGAAGTTTAAGGGACATACACAAGGAACCACAAATACAAGAATAATTGAAGTGTTAAAGAATCTACAAATGACAATTAAGTTTCAGATGGCATTTAAGGCTAAATAAACTTGCTGCAAACTACACAGGGTTGTGAGTCTATGTTGAACATCAGGAAAAGACAGGTCTGAGAAAGGACAGGTGAGTCTACAATACTGATGATAAAGCATGAACCAAGTTCATTAAGAATATGTGAAGAAGTTTTTGCTGCTTAAAGAATAATGGTAATGTTGGAAGGCACAGGCTGATGCAGAACAGGCCTTCCCAATCCACACAATTAAAGTTTACCATATGTCTGTGTAAATACTGAGTAACAGCAGAGGAACAGTAAAGGTCCTGTAAAGAAATAAACCAGACCCCCCTCCTCATATAACTCTGCACACTGCATTCCAGAAAGAATGGGAACAGCTTATGGAGGAAGGATCCTACACCGTGAACAGGGACAGCTTCATCTGGCCCAAAACAAACACAACACATCTGAAAAAGCCTTATAAATCTATCTAGGAACAAGGAAAATAAATCCCAACAATCATCAGGAGGTATAAGAAAAAGTAACATAGAAAAAAACTTTTGTAGCACGGCTTTATCTAAAGCATCAAATAATTTTAAGACCTTCTTGATTAATAGAAGTAATTAGAGGGCTATCAGCAGTGTCTAACACAAAGGTTTTCTTACATAACTAACAAAAACTCAGTAAAAACTATTCTAAAAGCATTGATGACTGCATACGAGAACCTGCAGATGGGTACAGAGACTTGTCCATATTCTAAGCAAGTAACTTTCAGGTACAGACCACAGCTGACACCAGCCAGACAGCTTGAGATGTGACTGCAAATATCCTCAGACAGAGCAGAGGATGATGTTCTGCAGGACAACATAAAATCCCTGCACCTGTTAACTGCAAAAACAAGGAGGGACAAAACATTTAAAACTGACACTTTGCTTATATGCCTCCAAGATGATCTAAAGTGGAGTCCCTTGCCATGCTTCCCCCTGCAAATCACTTTTAGCTAATTGACTGCACAAGGCCTGCAACGAAACTTTAAGATTCAAAGCACACAAGTATTAGGCCTCAGAGATGAGTTGTTAAAGTGATCAGTGATTAAATCACTAGTGTTCATCATGATTCAAAACGGCAAACAGGGAACTTTGATTTAAGTGATTGATTTTAATCCTGTTTCTCATTTGTACTTTTTAGCTGTTTTCCTGAAGAAAGGGCTGAATCTCATTGGCTGAATTGGCCATTTAAACACATTGATTTGCAATTAACCACTGGTTTTATGTTAAATTTGGAGCTTTTCCTGAACAGGAGGATACATTCAAATATTGACAAAGGTCATTAAAAAAAGGTACTGGAGATAAGAAAACATACCAAGATCCCCACCAGAATATACCAGAATCACCATTTCAAATAAGGCCTTGAGATCTGAGATAATTAAGAAAGAAGACCATCTCCACATTTTAGTTAGGTAACCAGCAATAATATAAAATGTGATTATTATGCAATCATATCTGTTTTCTTATATGCCACAAAGCTCAGCTCCAAAAAGTCAAGCACTCTACTGCTTCTGGGCTTGAGAATCTACACTAAGATTCTTCTTACAGCAGAAAGGAAACACAGTAGAAATCAAAGAATTAACAGCAGTAGTAAACCTAAAAAAAAAAAAAAAAAAAAAAGAAAAAAAAAAAAAAAAAAAAAAAAGAAGAAAAACAAAAAAAAAAAAAAAAAAAAAGAAAAAGAAGAAAAAAGAGGCAAGAGTTGTTGAAAAAAAAAATGAAGACAGAATGAGGTCAAGAACAACATGTACCAAGTTTAACATCACCAGTTAGAAAGACAACAACATCAGAAATTGGAACAAAGGGATAAAATGAGAAAAGACAGAAAGTGAACGATGCCAGTGGTTTAAAGCTCTCACTCTATGATCAGGCAATAGATAAAGTCTCCAGAGAGCACTAATCTTTAGTGAAAGAGAGGCCTTAGAAAACTGGGGTTAAATAAGTCTGCCTCAGGACAGGAGACCACAGGGCTCCTAACACTAGCATGAGATTAATCTAAGGGCCCTCCACCCAAAATGGATGGCACCAAATGCTAAAATAAAACATCCATTAGATAAAATGGGGTAATTTTACATGCCTCCCTTCCCCTCCTGAAGTTAAGTAGTTTAGAGCACACTACTTCTGCACAAAAAGAAAGAAGAGCTTAACAACGCTTTTGACCCTCCTAAGTGAGCCATCTGCCAGAAAGGAGAGAAAAGATAAGCTTCAAAATTGTTAACCAGTAATTCCTGGTTACCTTCAATGCAACCTACAACATCAATTCCATTACCAGCTCTTAACTGACTAATGAATATTGCAGGTTTCATCACAAAGATATTCTACAAAGGCAGAAAGCAAAACTAGATGGGTCACAATAATTTTCTAAGACACCCAGGGAAAATTTACAGAAAACTCCACAAGATGAAATCATCTGGTAAAGCATTTGAACCATAGCAAATTCAGTCTACTACCAAGACAAGGTTATGACATCTGAGATACAGTGGAAGAAAAAAGCTATACTCACCTCTTTTGCTTGTTGACTTAAATGCCCCCTATTCCAACACCTCAAAATTGCCTCAAAAGTGGTTCCACATGTGTTTTTCCAATTAGACATAAAAAAATGTTTCAAAACTATTAGAGAGGTATCCCTGGGCAACTTAGGCTTGCAAAGCCAACAAAGACAGGTCCACAAAGGGAGTAAGTATATACCTAGTTCCTCTTGACTTCAGCAAGAATTTGGAACTTAAAGTACTTCTGTTGTCTTGGTACTTAGTGCTGCTTCTCATGCATAACTCAAACACCTTTCAGCATTGAAAGCAGCATCTCTCCTCTAGCCAGTGAATTAAACAGAGAGCAAGACCATCTCCACAGAAGCCTTAGAACAGGTCTGAGTCACAAAACAGGAATGGCAGTGGCAAGGGCAGTGTAATTCACATGTCAGAAACAGCCCTACCTGGATGTCAGTGTCCTTCACAGGTTCAAGAGGCTCAAATGTAGTGGCTGCACTTAGATTCTCAAGTCGCTGGGAAATGTGGGATATATCAAGCCCTTTAGACCCAAGAAGAACCGATCTATAAGGAAGAAATTGTACAGATATGAAATTAATATTGAACAGACAGAACTCTAAACCCAGACTCATTGGCAATATTTAGGTCAGCAGCTAGCCATGTACAGACAGTGCTCCCAGACGTGTTACAAAAACTGCACAGAACCAAACTTTGAACAGCCCTATGTGTCTATGTAAACACCTCAGCCCTACTGAACTCTTTCTGCTGTTCCTCTGCAGTGCTGCACAACTGCCAAGTCCTTCCAAACAGAAAAAAATGTACACCATGTTGGTAAACATCTTCAGCAGCAGCCAGAACAAGGTACTGCATTTTTTGGCTTTAGTGTCCAAAATCAAGAACAGTAGCTCCTCAGATAAATCCTTCAATTATCCTATTGTTTTTTGGAAGTAGGAGAAAGGTTGGAGGAAAAAAAACAAAACAAGCTTTGCAGTCATTCTAAAAAACACCTTTGCAGTCATTCTGTTTCTCCCAGCAGGACTCCCCCCACGTTGGAAACCAAACCCATAAACAGCTTCCACCCTGTTGTGCAGAGTCTCCAGTGTCAGTGCTCCGTACTTACGCCTTCACATCCACAGTCTCCTGGGAGGTGCGGGTCAGGGTGCGGGAACGCAGCCGCTCCCCCGCCTGCTGGATCTCCGGCAGGTTGCGTTCCACGCGTGGGAGCTCGGAGATCCCTTCTGTCTCGGCTGCCAGCTGCTCTGCCTGCTGCAGCAGCTCTCCAAAGCCTTCTGTGTCCATCTCTGCTGCAGGTTTCGCTCAAGACACACAGAAACCTTCAGAGAAAAAGGGAAAATTCTTGCTCAGCTATAAACAATTTATACACTTGTGGGGTCACAGACAGACCAGCAAGAGCAGGTCTTCTAGAACAGGATACACTGTCTATCCTCCTCAGGCGTTAAACATCAAGGAAATCCTTTCAAGTGGTCTCAGAGAGCTTTCCCTTTCAGGACTACAGTCTACAGACCTGTCAGAAGTGGAACGCAGATGCTATACCATAGTTCATATTTTGCCTTGATACAAAGGAGGGTGAAAGCAGAGAAGTCCCTGTGAAGAATTTGGTGTTAATTTAGCTATAAACTACTTGCATACACCTATAAATATAGTGCTTGGAGAGCTGGACTCCATGATCCTTATGGGTCCCTTCCCATTCTATATTTTTATATATTTTTAAAAAAATGCATACATGTGCATGCATAGGAATATATGAGAGCTGAAAACACAAATAAACATTAAGTTAAATTAACAGCAAAACAGTTGAGCTATAGATGCACACAGACAGCCATAACTATCTATTAAAATGTGTTACTCCATATGTCATTAACCCCCAGCCAAAAGAAATAAGTGCATGTTGTTCCAAAGTAGAAGACTTGTGTCTAAATTCAATGCCTGCAGAAAGTTTTACCAGTGTGAGAATTCCTTGCATTGACTCAATGACAGAATAATTAAAGAAATTAAAGCTCAAGGCAAGGGCTGTAACAGAAGAGGCATTAAATGCATCGCGCAGTTCTAAATTCAGAATGGAGCTTGTTATTTTTACAGAAAGGACACAAGCATTTGTGCTTGGGATCACTATGGAAAAAGACATGTAGCAGCAATGGTGTCCACATTAACGAAATATGAAACCCAAAACCCCAAGTTTCACACACCAAATCATGATTTGCAGCTAAACCAGCTACAAGCAGTAAGCATCAGGCACCTCTGTAAAGCCACAGATGATCACAGAAATCTGTAGTGCTGAATGGTGCTACAGAGATTGAAATCTTCAGTACACTCCCTCTCTCACAGCTTTTGCACCCAAGCCCGGAGGGCCTGGGATGAAATAAGTCAAACCAGATCTCAAGCATTAATTCCAGCTGTTTATCATTTACTCAAAAGTAAAATCAGTGGAGACTATCTTGTTCAAGGGAGCCTCCTAAGAAGAAAACATGGATTTTTACAAATCAACCATAGTCTGCAATTCAAGTATTTCTTGGTACCCCTCAACCATACCAAAGCAATTTTACAGTAGAATTTGAACATTCCTCATGTTCTCAGTCTCACCACCATTCCCAAGTACAACTACCCAGCAACAGTAGCAGTGCTTTCCTCTGTCTGGACAAATGATTTAAGAGCACTGCATGATGATTCATTCAGACATAAGCAGTTTGAGAGAGAAACGGATTCCTCCTGCCTGGGTGCCAGGACAAACCCTTACAGCAGCATCCAGGAATAGAGAACTGCACAAGCACTCCCCAAACACTTCTGGAAAGCTGGGGGAGGGAATGATCGTATTTGCAATGACTTGTTAATCAGGTGAGATAGCAGAGACCGGATCTGTTTGAACAGATTAGCGTGCCACCGAGGCGGAGTAGAACAGGGAGGAGGAGAGTGGAAATAAGCAGTTTCATGCCCTGCAATGCAGTACAGAACATCTTCCCAGTGTTTACTTGCAATAACTCAGATGCACCCCTGCCAGGAACAGCCTCTGTTGGCAGACACTGACCAGAACAGCCACACTCCTGTACATTAAGAACTGATCAGATCCTCCAGGGGCAGTGACTGCAAGTCATTGCAGTGACACAGACATCAGCTTGATTTGATCCGATCTGGTCCACTTCCTCTTTTCATTATCAAGATAAAAAGCTGGGAGTGTAAGAAGCACCAACTTCTCAGAGTGCTGAAACCAAAAGAGTGAAAAATCAGTGCTACGGAATTGCTCCCAAACCTGCACTTTGGAGCTGCCTGTGTAGGACAACTGCAACAACTCTGTGAGTCTGAATCCAATTCAGCAAATATGGAATAAACTGGTTATTTTGGAGCAAGTTAAAAGTACCTGTGATTACAACCAAGCACTGGAAGCAACATCTCAAAGCTTAGAGCCAACAATAAACAGCTTTTTCTAAGTGACAAAATTCAAACACTTAGACTGAATATTGGTATATTCGTAACAGCAAAAACAACTTTGTCTCCACCCTGACAGAATTTACTGCATTCAAGAGACTGCAGTCAGACTCTTCGTGCTGCTGTGCAGGGTGGAAACTGCTACCACAGTAACGAGCACAGCGATGGCAGATTTTCATGTCTGGCTGGAGAAGGAGCAACAACTGACACCTAAGGGAAAGACAATACGTCAGAAATTAAATTAACTTCGGTGAAACCAGATTGACCTTGGGCTGAAAGCAAGGACTGAAAAGGCTCTTCTGTAAAACAACTTTGATGATTTAGCAATAGAAGTTGCTGCATTAGACTACGATTCCATTAAACCTCAGTTAAATTTCCCCAACATTTAAAAGCATACATGAGCACTATATATTGTACAAGTTGACTAGGTTCAAGCCAGAAAGAAAACAGAAAAGATGACAGGTTTCTTAAGTCTATTCAGACTGATTATAATTGATGATTTCTTACCAAAAAGCACTAAAAAACTCCCCAAGAGCACTACAATGCTATCTAAGGAAGAAAACTGTAGCTGTTCTACTCCAAATGCAGCCATGATGAACATTTTACTGTACTAGATTCAGAAAGACACAAAGCTGAAATACTCCAATGCAAGTGCAAGTGCCTGTTGTACTTCACACATTGACAGGGTTTGTGTCAACTAACCAATTAACTTTGAGAAACATTAAAAATTAGATTTTTCCAGTGCTCTGGGAAAAAGAAAGAAAGAAGATGTCAGAGGGGAGGAGAAGTAAAGCATCACCCACTACATTCAGAGTAGCTGATAAACCAAGAGTTCCACAAGTGGCAGAAAGATTCTTCAAAGCAGGAAACAAGAAGGAAGAAAACCAGTGTTGGCCTCTCAAACAGGTTCCCACCTCAAAGTGCTCAAAAGAGCCAGTCTGATGAGTCAGGATCAGCTTCTTGTGGAAAGAAAATACAAGAGCACAAGTAGTAAAAGCAAGCCAGCAATGCTCTACTTCGTACAGCTGAGATCAGACGTAAAAGTGCTTTTTCGACAGGCTCAAAGCCCGGGCTGCTACAGAGAGTGAAGCAGCTTCTGTCTACTAAGCTAAACATGAATAAATAAAAGGTCCATTTCGCAGGCCTGAGGAATTCTGTCTGAGCAGCAGCAATAATACCCAGCTCTCACATGGCACTTGGCATAAGCAGACATCCAGACATTTCAGAGAAGTCAGCAACATAATCCCCATGTTACAGGCAGGGGAACTGATTAGGAAACGTAGAGACAAAAATTAAAGAGCAGGTGGACAAATGTACAACCCAAGTATCTGCTGCACATTTTCAGCACACCATCGTCTTGTCTGTAAAACACAATAATGTTTATCAAACCTAACAGACAGAAAACTTCCATACCCTAACTACACACAATAGGCCAGCTTAAAAACAAATACCTAAAAGCTTCAAGCTATATTTGGTACCCCATCTGGTACAATAGCCTGTTCCCCCTGCAACAAAGGGCAGATGCAGGAAAATCCTGAATAGACCACACAACAACCTTCCAAATCTGTTGTTTCTTCTACCACCAATCAATTAATGCTCCTCTGCCTCCTAAAAAAGGCTTCCAGTCCTGCATGTTTTCTTCTTCATCACATCTGTAGGTATATATGCAAAAGTCCGATTTTCTTATGACCCCAGAGAGCCCTTACAATAGGTATGTTGAACAAAAATGGGTTTTTTTCAAAGTTTTAAAGGCAGTAACATTAAGTTACTTGCACTGTGAGAAAGGACAAGAAAGGGCACACAACGCTTCTCTACACTGTTCATTATTTAAACTGGACCTGAAGAGTAGGCATTTGAAGTGATTTCTAACAATACACACTATCACACATGTGTCTATACTTCCTTTCATTTGCCGTAAGTTCCTCATAGTAGTCTCAAGTCCTCGCTGTTCTGAGTAACTGACTCAGCTGGCAGTTTTGCCATCTTACCATTTTCCCTCTTTTCCAAACACTTAGTCTTTATTTTAAGCACCCAAGTCAGCAGGGCACTAACTTGCACAGGGTGGTGTTGCCCTGGGTTTTGCTAAAGCCTTCTCTTTTAATCTTGGAGTCAGAATTCTTTCTCACAGTTTCATGTAAGTAATAGCCAATGTTTACTTAACGGTATTTTCTGGTTTTCATTCGCTTTGTGATAAGAAAACTTTGATGAGCATCTTTTTTCTCCAGTGGGATTGAGAAGGAAGTGACATGTCCTCCAATCCCTTGTGGAGTTCAGAATTCTATAAAAATGTGACATATGTAAATAAAGGGTCTTTCTCCCTCCTTTCTGCTGCACCTAGCAGGTGCAAGAGCGTCTTTATTGTGTTTTCCCAGACACAGGGTGGCAAACTGACCCCCATTAGATAGAGGATTTGGTTTAGTATTTTAAGTTCCTTACATGAAAACCCGTATCCTCCCCCTCACTGAATGTCCTGTCCTAGCAGCACCACAGAAACATTATGGATTTAGATGACAGAATCACATACATTCTTCCAAGCAATTTTAAGCTTTTTCTATTTGTAGGTTTTCCCAAGGAGTATGAAAACTTTTTAAGATACAACGTAGGTGAAACAGCAGTAAAGCACACAGGAACTGGTGTTCCTTTGTCACCATCACCTTAGCTCTCCATAACTACTGTCCCTAAAACAACATGACCAAAAGCAGCCCTTCTTTGCACCTAGATTTCAAGCCCTTCCACTCCCTGTTCATATATTCTGGGTTAGAATAATGTTGGAACACAGATGGCACCTGATACTCCACAGTAGTTGCTCATCAGATATCAAATACTCAGTGCATCCACAGCTCAAGGTTTAACACAAAGGCAGTTCAACACCACTTCACAGAAATCTGGCTGTTGTCTGCAGCTGGGGCCAAACAGCAAAAGCAGTTACTCTGTACACTTTATAATGACTCCAGGAAAACCATAAACGAATAGCATTTTTTAGGTTCAGGAATAGAATTCTGCAGCCAAGGTGTGCTGTAAAAAATCCTTATAGTCATTTTCACTGTTTTGCATGAGAAGTCAGTATTGCTGATGGTAGAAAGGACTTGTGACCCGGGACAGTGGGCAAGGCCAATTCATAAGCTCATTCAAGGATAGCCTGAACAGTCCACATAAAGTGTTTAAAGACACCTATCCTCTCCTGCATCAAACTTACTGATCTGAAAAAGACCCGAGCCCCAAATATCATAAATGGTTTACCTTCTGCACCCTGCCAGGCGTGTATGAAAGCAACGCTTGGCAACTTTGTGGTTGTTTTATGGCATGATTATTGGAGCTGTCAAGTGCAGGGCCAGGAGCTAGACTCGATGATCCTTGTGGATCCCTTCCAACTCAGGATATTCTATGATTCTATGAACTGCAAGGACACACAAGCTTACCAAAACCTGCCGTCAAACAGCAGTTGAGCCAGGGGCAGGGCTGCAAGCACTGTGCCTTTCATTAATCACCACCACCACACACCTGACAGCAGGTGATATTTCCTTCATAGAAACCTTCCAGTATCTGAAGGGGCCCTACAGCAAAGCCAGAGAGGGACTCTTTGTCAGGAACTATAGTGATAGGACAAGGAGTAATAGATAAACATCGAGAGAGGGAAATTTAGATTTAGGAAGAAATTCTTTACTGTGAGGGTGCTGAGGCACTGGCACAGGTTGCCCAGGGAGGTTATGGCTGTCCCATCCCTGGCAGTGCCCACGGCCAGGTTGGATAATGCCTTGAGCAATCTGGTCTAGCAGAAGGTATCCCTGCCCATGGCAGAGGGTGGGTTGGAACTAGATAAGCTTTAAAGTCTCTTCCAACCTCTTAACATTCTATGAACTCCTAGGAATCAACCAGTAAACCCATAGTGGTGAAGAATGACCCCCTTGCACAGAACTTGAAACAGACACCAAACCCCACACATACACAAACCCGTTCTCCTGAAACCTTCCCAGACAACGAACTTCTGCTTCCTGAAGCACCAGCATGGCACTTCGTTTAAACACTAAACCCCCCTTTTACAGCCGGGCTTGACGCTGCCAACCAGCACAAACCCGCTCGGAAGGGGACTTCTCCTTGCCCATTCAAAGCCGGCTCCGCTGCGTTAGCGCGGGTTATTGACAGGAGCAGCTTCCGGGGAGCCCCAGGAGGGCCCACGAGGAGGCCTGCGAACGCTCCCAGCCAGCCTCCCGCCGCAGCGGCCTGCACGGGCCAAAGACGGAGCCATGGGCGGGGGGGCGGCTGCCGGGGGCTCCGGACCCGGGGAGGATCAGGCAGCGAGCACCGGAGGCGGGGAGGAATCGGAGGAAAGAGGCGGAGTGACGCTGAGCCCCGGCCCGCCCGCGCAGCACACTCACCTCACCGGCGCTCCGCGCCGCCCGCCGCGCCCGCCGTGCCCGCGCCGCGCGCCCCCATTGGCTGCCCTCTCGCCCTCCCCCGCGCTCCCATTGGCCGAGCTGCCGCGCTTCCACGCGCCGCGCGCTTCTATTGGCCCAGCCGCCGCTCTGTGCCGCGTGCCGGTTCCCGCCCCCTCGCGAGAACAACTTCATTGGGGCTCTCGGAGGCGGGCGCGGGCCGAATGTTGGGGGGGCGGGGGACGGCTGCGTTCGAGGCTGCGGGTTCGAGGCTGCCTCCCGCCTCCCCGCGCTGCGCGCGCCGCGCCGCGGCGAAATCACCGAAAGAAGGGATAATCAGACAGAAATAACGTGCATGGGGTTGTTCCTCTCTGTTCTCCCCCTCCCTTCTTAGTCACCGCTAACTCTTGCTGGCAAACCCCGTCTGCGAGCTGATTATTTGGGAGGTAAAATGAGGATAACGAATTCATCCCGATTTTGCCTCCTATGGCCAAATACACCAACAAACTCACAGCCAGCAGGTGCTCTCACCATCACCTGTACAATGGTGTCCTGAGGATCCTGTGTTTGGTCCCCTCTTGGGCACACACACGTAATATCCTTAAAGCAGATACTGCCCATGTCACAGGATTTGTTGGCCAAAATCTGGGGACTGGGAATTTCATGGACCTACAAGGGTACACCCAACAGCCTGCTTGTGTAAGAGATGATGTCTGGACCTTGCCACTGTTCCAAAACACCATCCATCAAACCTTCAAATCTGAACAGATTTCCCCACTAATACAGCCTCTGTTTCCCGAAGTTCCCATGTAGGCCAGAGACAGCGCTGGCACCAGCTGCAGTTGCTCCCCATAATTGCAAAGTGCATGCAGGGGGTCAGGGTACATTCTTGCCTGTGGCTTCAGTCTGAGGGGAGCACTTGTCCCCGGCGGGATGCCCTGGTGGAATGGATGCCCTAGTAGGAAAGATGCCTTGGTGGGACGGTTGTCCTGGTGTGATGAGTGTCCTGATGAGATGGGTGCCCTGGCAGGATGGTCGTGCAGTCCCAGCTCTCCCTGAGCCCTTCTAGGCTCCCGGGGCACCTTTCCAGAGTGAGGAGGAGAGTCCTGGTCCGCCCGGAGACCGGCGCTGGTGCCCTCAGGGACGGGATGGGGAAAGAACCAGCCTGAGGGGCTGGGACCGAGAGAGGGCAGACACAGGCAGGGACCGAGGGAAGCGGGGCCAGGCAGGAAGTCGGGGCCGGGAGGGCGGCGGTGCTGCGGGCAGGCAGGTGGCAGCAGATCCCTGTGGAAGGGCTTGGCGGCACCGGCAGCGGAGCCGCCCGGGAGAGCCGTTCCTGTGGCGGGACCCGGGACCTCTTCACGGGGGGAATGGGTGCTGTCCCCTCTGTGGGTGCCTGTCCCTCTACACTGGGCGCACAGGGCGCCTGTTCCCTTGCACAAGATGCACAGGATGGTGTCCCCTCTACATCACATGCCTGTACCCTCCATACTGGGCGCCCATCCCCTGAGCACAGGGTGCTTCTCCTCCCTGTGCCAGGGGGGTTTAGACTGGATATCAGTAAAAATACTTCACTGAAAATGTTGTCAAGCACCGGATCAGGCTGCCCAGGAAAGCAGTGGAGTCACCACCCCTAGAGCGATCGAAAAGGCTTGTAGATGTGTCACTTGGTTTAGGGGTAGGCTTGGCAGTGCTGGGGTAGCAGCTGAACTTGATGACCTTAGAGGGGTTTTCCAACAATTCTATGACTGTAATTTCCCCTCCGCACTGGGTACATTTTCCCTCTGCCTTGGGTGCACGTCCCCTGAGGGCAGGGTGTTATTTCCCCTGTGCACACGCGCCTGTCACCTCTGCACAAGGTGTGTTTACTCTGCACTGGGTGCATTTCTCGTCTGCACACAGCGCTTGTCCCCTCGGCACAGGACGATGTCCCCTCAGCACAGAGGTTCCTGTCACGCGGGGTGCTCATCTCCTCTGCACACAGTGCATCACTGCTCTGCACAGAGCGCACATCCTGTCTGCACAGGGCACGTGTCCCTCCGGCACATGGTGTGTGCCAGCGCCACGCGGGGTCACGGACATCCATCATCCCTCTGGGATTCACACAGAGCCAGAAAGAGTGGAACTGAATGCAGCCCCGTGGGCAGCTGCAGGCTGCTCGTCTGGGAGTGCACCCAGGACCCCCCTGCCCTGGCTCCCCTGGGTGCCCGGGGGGGATACATGGTCACCTCAAACCACCTCTGCAAACTGAGCTGGGCTTTTCTTCGCGGGGCTGGATAAAGCACATCAGCGTCTACTTGCGTCAAGCAAAGGCTCCCCTTACCCTCCCACATACAGAGCTGTCCACAGGCTGAGAGCTCTTCCTGCTTCATCAAAAAGTACTCTATTTTTTTAATAGAAAATACTCCAGAGGGGACCAGAAAACTCCTACCCACCTCACTGAGAGCACCTATCGGCAAGGGCAGGCACCGGGTACATCCCAGGCCAGCTCCTCACATGGGTGCCTGCACCCATTCCGCTGGTCCTGTGGCTTTCCTCACCCCAAATCCCTCCTGGGGAGGCTAGAAAGGTCACCAAGGCTGGGGGTCCCCACCTCTGCCAGACGGGCGCGCAGGCAGAACCAGGAACAGGCAGGGCAGGCTGGCACCGGCAGGGTGCAGAGGTGTGTGCCCACGTCCCACCCTGGCACGCTGCTGGGAACGGGGAGCGGTTGATGCCTGGGGCGCTCCCTGTGAGGGGAAACCCCGTCCGCGCCCAGCTTCGTTTCTGGCGCAGGATGCGGGCGCCTGGCCCCGGGGGCTCAGTCTGCAGCCCCTCCGCTGCTGTGGCCGGGGACGCAGCCCTGTTTCACATGGCTCCAGCAGCAGAGCCACGCCAGTCTTCTTTTCCAGCAAAGCGTCTTCCCATGGGATTTATTGGTTTTTCAATGCATTTAGGGCAGGGCAGACCCTTAAAACCCTTTTCGAGCACTACACCTCTGTTGCAACAAGCAGTGCTGGGAGGCTGCTTAGGCAAAGACACACTAATGCAATAAGGCAACACATTTAAAAGGCAAATGGGTGCTGAGCTGGGTGTTGCTTTTCTCACTGGCGAAGTTGGGTGCTGAGCAGTCTGGGCACTCCCTGCAGAGCCATGTGCTGAAGCTGGGCAGACTTTGGGGAAGGGGTGAGCCTGGATCATCCAGATGCCTGAAACACCCCTGGGAACTGATATTGCCATGCTCCCTCTGTGCAGACACCCCACCTTGTGCCACCCAGCCTAGCAGAAAGGACTACCCGAATGGCCAATTTTGCTGTTTTTTAAATTAGTCTTTTTCCTTGTCCCTGGTGCCTTGTCACCAAAGGCTGCAGGAGACTTTCCTGTCAGGTAGAGCTGTCCCTTTGCCTGATGAGGCACAAAAGGAGTGAGGACAGCGGGGCTGGGAACCTACATCTGTGGTGGGGCACACCCAGGAGACATGTATGGGCAAGTAGGTGCCCAAAAAGTGACTCTTTCACTTGGCAGAGACTTTTGGAAGCAAAATACATCCCATGCATCTTCCCACTGCCCTTCCTCCCCCATCCCAACAGCTACCCCTTATCCAGGCAGCCAAGCACTGCATTCATGGTTACCTGACCTCCTGCATCTGGAGGTCACTGCAGCTTTAAGCAAGGTGCTTCCCAAAAATGAGCTGGAAAAAGTGCTTGGAGGTTATGCCCACAGCAGGAGCCAGGCACTGTAGCTGCAGGTATTTGGCATGGAGAGGCTGCAGGGGAAGTGTCCCTTTGGGGATGGATCTGCTCTGCAATGGACTGGAGTTTGCAAAGCATGAGCTCTTGAGGAAGGGAGGTTTGTCCCCACTAGAATTTGTCCAAGTGCTCCCCAGCAGCAGCTCAGGGCGTGCATGTTGCCAGCACACGTCACCCGACCACCCACCACGCTTGCTCCCACAAGCTCTTTCACCCAAAGGAAGCCCCAAGTGTGGTGCAGAGGCACCTGCCATGAAGCCAAAGAAAGGCTGGAGGGGACTGGAGACCCTCCTTCCGTTGCTTGCCCACACCCCTGGGTATGTCAGCTGTCCTCCCTGGGAGACCAGCACCTTGGAGATGCCCAAAGCAACCCCACATGCAGGATGAGGTCCATCCCGTGCCCCTTGAAACTCCTTTTCTCCCTCAAGGAGGTGCAGAGCTTACTTAGGGAAGGACAAGGGGTGTTTGTGAGCAGCCCTCTCCCATCCCGCAGCGACAATTCCCACATAGGTGTCCCAAGTGGTGCATTCGCTCAGCCTCTATCCCAGCCCCACAGCAGCACTCGTACCTCCAGACAAAACTCCTTTATTTCCATCCAGTTTTACCACTGGTACAGAAAATACAAAACATGAAAAACAAAAAAAAATAGGCTTTTCTGTGCCCCCCACCCCCCATCCCCGAAGCGCGCCGGCTATTTACAGGCAGAGGCAAGTGGCTCAGTGGCAGCAGCTGCACTTGCTGCTGGTCGGCTCCTTGCACACGCAGCCCTTGGCGCAGTTGCTGCAGCTCGCGGGGCAGCAGGAGCAGCAGCCTGGGAAGGACACAAGAGTTAGGAGGTTGGTGGAAGGGATTGGGATTCCATGGGGCAAGGGGACCCCAACGGAGAGTGGGGAACACCACTTCTGCACGAGTGGGGCTGATGATCCTGATGGGTTGGAGTTCTCCCTGTAGGGCAGGGACAGACCTGCCAGTGTGGAGCTGGGGTGGGGGGCTTGTCTCAATGGGCAAAGGGAACAGAGAAGGATCCCATGGAGTCCCACAGGGCAAGAGAGGGAGGGGTGGGTTCTCCATACGGGGTCCAACAGGGCAAGAGGCGTTGTCTACAGGGCAAGAGTTGGGAGGTCCCCATGGGGGTCCAACAGAGCAAGAAAGAGCTCCCTTGTGGGGCAGGAAGGTGTCCATGGGGTCCCACA
Organism: Platysteira castanea; assembly: GCA_013397175.1. Lineage (NCBI taxonomy): Eukaryota > Metazoa > Chordata > Aves > Passeriformes > Platysteira > Platysteira castanea. Next base: position 230,537 of record VYXC01013399.1, on the reverse strand, counting down.
GGGCAAGAAGGGGTTCCCCTATGGAGCAGCGAGGTGCCCAGGGAGTCCCACAGTACAAGGAGAAGTTCCCCTATGGAGCAGAGAGGTGCCCGTGGATGTCCCACAGGGCAGTGGCAATCCCTCCAAGGACAAGGCCGGGTCTCCCCTTCCTGAGCCCCCCACTCACTCTTGCGGCAACTCCGGCAGCGGCAGTTCTTGCACTTGCAGGACCCGGCGCAGGAGCAGGAGTCACCTGGGGAGCGAGCGAAGGAAAGCGGAGTCAGCCAGGAGTCAGGCGGCCGGGCGATAGGCGGGAGCCAGCCGGGACGGGACGAGGCACTTACCGGCGGCACACGTGCAGTCCTGGGGGTCCATGGCTCGGCTCGGCTTGGCTTAGCTCAATCTAGCTTGGCTCGGTTCGGCTCGGTCCGGCGGGGCTGGCAGCGGTGCGGAACAGCTCCGGCCGCTCGCTATTTATGGGGCAAGACGCGGGGCGGTGCTGGCGCTGCGCACGGTGCAGCGGGGCCGCCGGCACCGGGGCCGTGCTCACCGGGGGCGGTGCCGTGCCGTGCCGTGCTCAGCTCGGGGCCGTGTTCAGCCTGGGGCCGTGCTCACCCTCCGGCCATGTTCACCCCGGGGCCGTGTTCACCCCGGGGCCGTGCTCACCGGGGGCCGTGCCCTACCCTGGGGCCGTGCTCAGCGGGGAGGTGCTCACCCCGGGGCCGTGCCGTGCCGTGCCGTGCCGTGCCGTGCCGTGCCGTGCCGTGCCGTGCCGTGCCGTGCTGTGCTTAACCCGGGTCACGGACCTGCCCGCCCACCCCCGCTCCCAGGCCGCTGCGGGGAGGTCGGGGTGTCCCACCTGCACCCCGGGGGACTGACACGCTGAAGTGCGCGGGGTGTGGGGGTGACAGCGCTGGCGTGGCACTGCCACCAGGTCCTGCACACTTAGAACAGCCCCGTGACGCTGCCCCATGTGTCCAGCGCTGTGGTGCAGCGGTGCCCCCCGCTATGGGGGCTGTGGCTATGGGGTGCATGGGGCTGTCCCTGAGGATGAGACTGTTTCAGCACCCCACGGGAGAGTGGGATGGCCCTGGGCAGCCCTCGTGGGGCTGGAGCGCTCAGATGGCCTCCCAGGAGGGGTGGATCATAGGATAACATGAGTTGGTAGAGACCCATATGGATCATTGAGTCCAACGCCTGAACCTGCACAGGACAACCGCAAAAAGCACCCCATGTGCCTGAGAGTGTTGTCCAAACACTTCCTAAGCTGTCAGGCTTGGTGCAGTGACCACTTCCCTGGGGAGTCTGTTCCAGTGCCCGACCACCTTCTGGGTAAAGAACCTTTTCCTAATACCCGACTTAAACCTCCCTTAACAGAGTTTCATGCAGTTTCCTCGGGTGAGCATGGGGATGCAGCGTGGTAGCTTGGCATCGCCAGCTGGGAGCTGCTGGGAATCACTGTCTCATCCCTGTGAGTTTTCCACCTTGTCACAGGGTTTATGTGCCAACTGGCTTCCACCACCTCGCACGTGCCCGTGGCCAGTTTAACATCCAGCATGGAAAACAGTGGCTGGGCCAGGGCCAGGCTGTCCCCGTGCCTGCACCCCCTGCTCTTGGTGGTGTCGCAGATGGGGCAAGCCTGGGCTCAGAGCCGGTGCTGTAGACGGGGCCCATCCCCGCGGAGCCCGGGCCAGCGGGCTCTAGGACCAGGAGGTTCAGTGACCCGGGGAGGCTGTGCCAGGGAACGGCTCGTGCTTGTTTGCAAAAGCACGGAGTTGTTTTTTCCTGGCAGTGTTTGCCGGTGGCAGCGAGGCGAAGCCAGCGGGCATTGCACGCGCCACTGGCGGACAGGGAAGGAGGAGAGGTGGAATAACCGAGCACGTGTGGTGTCACTGCACATAAACACGGGTTGTGAAATCGCTTCCCTCCCGGACACCCACCCGTGCTTCGGGAATGTCCTGCCCCCGCGGCCCCCCCCCGCCCCTCCAGCGGCGCGGGTTCTGCTGTGCCCGTGGTCGAGGAAAGGAGAGCCCCGACCACCCAAAATGGGATTGTGCACCCCCACACGGGGCCATACCAAAAGCGGGGATGACTGTGAGGGGCCAAAGCTGCAGGGAAAGCAGGGGAATTCCCAGATTCCTGCACGTCATACGTGGAGGGGCTGTGCTGAATGCCGGGACACAGTGTCCCGGACCCACGTCACTGTGAGCGGGAAGAGGCAGCACAGCATCCCCACAGAACTGTCTGTGAAGCTGGGATGGGGAAAGAGCCTGGAAAATGCCTGACTTCCCAATCTGGGCATTTCCACTAAATAATGAGGTCATCCTGCAAGCAGAACAGGGAGGAATGAATGAGTATGCCCTGAGCCATGGGCTTGCTGAAAGGCCATGCCAGACATCAATGGGAAGAGGAGAGCTCGGAGGGGTCTGCTGTATTACTGCTGGTATTCCAATTTCCCAGGGCACGGAGTAGTTAAACCCAGTCTGTTCCTATGTAAGAGGAGTGACAGGTCCAGCTCTGATTTTATAGCAGCCATAAAGTGAGCACCAGAGCCACAGCTGCCCAGCACGGATCTCAGGGCTCAGAGTGGGAATGCTGGAACCCCCATCTGTCCTACTCCCCACCCGTCCCCTGAAGGCAGGGGACAGCATCTGACAGCTGCTCTCCATCACACTGCCATGGGGTACAGGGATGGGCACAGCACAGAGCCATGAGGCAGGACCAGTGCAAACCCACAGGGGCCAGCAAAGCCAGAGGGATGCTGTGAGTTTTGCTGGCTAAACCACATGTTTGGCTATAAATCCCATTAGCAACCTCTCCTTCCCTCTCGTTGTGGGCCCACCAGTGATGCTTTTGTGTGGTTGGCACTACATCTCTCTGGGCTGGAAGGAGTAAAGGTAACCCTGCTCTTTGCAGAGCAGAGTTTAGTGTGATGGCTCCATGGCTGCCGCATGCCTGCCCTGCCCTACATTCAGCTGATGTAGGGGTGGCCTTTGCACCTGTCAGAAGTGTGGGGTGATGGTGACATCTCAGGGGACACCCTGAGGGAGGAGCCCTCCTGGAGCAAAGGAGTATCCTGTAGGGATTGGCACCGTGAGCAGCCTGTGGGCAGGGGTGCTGTGCTGTAGGCAGTGCCAAATCCCTGGCTGAGTCCTGGTGGTGGTGACTGGGTGGGTCAGGAAAGGTTTTTAACCTGAAAAGAGGCCATGAATGGCTGCATTTGAGGAGTGCAGGGACAAGCTGAACCTGTCGTGTTCCTGGGAAGCAGCAGGGTGGCACGTGGCACCTGGGGTGCAGCATTCTGCCAGCAACCTGGCTGTGCTTGGGCAGGGTGAATATCACACCCCGACATGGGCATCGCAGGCATCACACCCCCATTGTGGGCTTTGCACCCTGGCACAGGCATCACATCCCATCGTGGGCATTCTGCCCCATCAGAGACATTGCACCCCATCACATCCCATCATAGGGATCCTGGTATGGGCATTGCAAACCATAGTGGGCATCACACTCCGGTTTGGGCATCACATCCCATCACAGGCACTGAACCCTATTGCAAGCAGGGCACCCTATTGTGGGGATCATGCCCCATTTGTGGGCACTGCACCCCATGGTGGGGAACCAGGTCACCTGAGGCTCCCCAGGAACACCCAGCCAGGCTGGCAGGGGTGGCAGGGGAATAAGCAGTGTGGTTCTTCCAGCCAGTTCAACTAAACTGCCAGGAGAAAAACTAAACCTGTTTCTCTGCCACCCCACCTGCCATGGAAACATTCCCCCTGGAAATGGGCAGGGCTAGGGTGGTTATTACAGTGAAAGCTTGTAATAATGAGCTGCTCATTAGCCCCGAGGATCTCTGTTGGAGAAGACAGCATGGGATTTGCCCCTGGGTAACAAGAGGGTGGGGGGAGGAAAAATCCCTTGTTGTGTAGAGGAAGTGTTAAAACAAGAGTCAGAACTACTGGTAGGGACAGCAGAGCCAAGATTGGAAGACAGGAGCAAAAATAAGACACAGGCTCTTTGCCATGACCCCCCATACGCACTGTCCTCCTGCTCCCCAGGGGAACCGCCGCATCCAACAGAAGTGCCAAGTTCTTTATGGACCTTTATATACATATCACTTTATTTAGGTAGCTTATTACATGTCAAAGTGACAAACACTAAAGAAATCTGAACACATATATAAAAAAAGACAACCAACATACACAATAAGGTTATTCTTCTTTGGCCCCCCCAGATGTGCATCACCCCCAGATGTGCAGTCAGGGGTCCCCTATTTGCAGCAGCTGCACTTGGCGGAGGGGGGCCCCTTGCAGACGCAGCCCTGTGCACACTTGGCACACCCAGCTGGGCAGCAGGAGCAGCAGCCTGTGGGAAAGACAAAAAAAATATTAAGAACATTCTTGGGAGGTCTCAGGCTGGGACTTGGGGGGGGGGTCTCGCTGTTTTGGAGACCTCCTATGTATCCATGTCGTTCCCTTTTCGCAGCATCCCCATCCTTGGCACTGTCTCCCAGGGTGTTTGTGCAGCCGGGGCTGGCACTGGAGAGGCGGGGGAGAGTGTGGATCTCCCAGAGGTTCACCAGGATTCCCCCAGTCCCTCTCTTTGCAAACCCTCATGGCACACGGCTCTGCTGGGGGTGACAACATCGGGAGCACCCAAAAGAAATCTCAGTGCCGGTTTCCTCCCCAGCATCCCCCTATGCTGATCCTGAGGTGCTATTGAGGGGAACGCTCGGGTTTTAGGTGGTACTGGGTGACTTGTATTGCCTGGAGAGGGGGTGGGATTCACACTGTGCTCCTTTGGGGAGAGAAAACCATATGTGAGGAATAAACTCGCCTCTGGCAATGCTGAGACTGATTTGATTCACTGCATACACGGACGTGTAGTGAAAACCCCCCAAGTGTTTCTGCCTCCTCTCCCCTCCTCCTCCCGGGGGCTCAGGGATCCCTCTTACCTTTTTTGCACGATGTGCATTTGCAATTTTTGCATTTGCAGTTGTCCCCGCAAGTGCAGGTGCCACCTAAAACATAGAGAAAAGGAGAAAAAGAGGTTAAGAAGAGGTCGTGGGAGTGGACACCCACAGCTCAGAGATCCGCGGGGGAGAGCAGTGCCTCCCCTCCGAGCATCCACTGATGCTTCAGCCTCGCTCAGACGGGAGGTTACGGCATTCCCAGCCGCTTCTCAGTGAGTTACTCCCAGTGTGACACCGCAGTGCTGGGAGAGGACTTCAGCTGCTGGCCCAGCCCGTACGAGAGAGAACATCGGGAATGGCGGAGGAGGCCGGCGGGCGGGAGTGTCAGTGTGACCGCTGGGATGCTGGGGCTCCCGCTGCCCCCCGGGATGCAAGGAAGCGCTGCCTTACCTGTGGCACAAGGACAGTCCTGAGAGTCCATGTCTGGCTGGGCCGGGTGCCTGCTGTCGGACGCGTTGGGCGACGGGAAGAAGCTTTGGCAGGACTCGCAGCCGCGTCCTATTTATCCTTGGCCAGGCGAGAGCGAGTGCAAAACCTCCGCCCCTGCAGCCTGCGCACGGCTCAGCCCGGCTCCTGCCCCGGGCACTGCTGATTCACTCCCCGGGCGGCCCAGCGGGACCTGGGGCTCCCGCATCCCCCCGCACCCCCTCCCCCGGGTGCTGTGGCAGCAGGGAGGGCTGTCGGGGTGACCTGCCCTCTCTGCTGAGGTGTTGGAAGGGGTGCGGAGAACGGCCAGATCTCATCACACAGATGACACCTGTCTCGGAAGTGTTGCTGCACTCGACAGGGCTGGGGGCTGAGGGGGTGCACCCAGGGAGCTCCCAAAGTCCAGCCCTTGATCGATCAATCGATCGATTGATTGATGCCAAAATCAATCTGCCAGTCTGTCTGGGGGTGTACATTAATTCAGGGAGTGCCACCACTGCTGGGAAATCTCAGTCCCCTCCTGTCAGAGCTGGCACAGTGGGATGATGGGGACCTGGCACCATGAGGTGACAGGAATGCAGTCCCTGCTTGAGACCCTGTCCTGTGGTTCCTACACCCTCCCTGCAAGCGGGAGCAGCAACAAGCTGGACTGGCCTGGCTGGAGCCTGCCATGCCCTCCCAGTGCCCCAGGACAGTGGCACCCACGTCCCCTCGGCGCCGTGCATGGCACCTCGGGGCCCTGTCTCCTTCCCGGCTGCAGTGCTCCGTCCCACTCCTCTGAATTAATTTCCGTGTGCCATTTAGCTGGGTGTGCAGGGGAGGAGGGTGGCGGGCAAGCTGCCATCACCCATGTCAACTCCTCTGGCGGGTTTTACCCACCCACTCGAAAGCACAGTGAGGGTTTGGGGTGGGTGTGGGGACAGTCTACTTCATGTGCAGGAGGCACTGACAGCTGTGGAATATCCTTCCTCCTCATCTCCATGTTTCTGTGTGCTCTTTGGTGTCAGTGATACTCCATGCTGGCTGCCCCCTACTCTGAGACTCCTTTGCCTTGGGGTTTTATCCCAGCTGGGCTTTTGCCTGAGGTACCTGGCTGAGGCAGTTTGTCGATGCTAATCCAGCCGAAACAGCGGCGCAGGGAGTATTTTTACCACTCAGCTGTCTGGGCTTGTTGGGAGCTTGTTGGGTGACCTGATGGGGAGCATTGCCAGCACCCCAACTCAGCGTCTCCTCCAGCCTCTCCAGACCACTGTGGGAAATCAGTATGGAAAAGCCTAAGGAAGGCAGAGCCAATGGGCCCCTTCCTCAACTCCTCCACCCTGGAGCAGCTTGTTGGTGTCCCAACATGCCAGTCTTGTGGTTGAGTGAATGTCACACTGCTGCTGATGCATTGGGGCGTGATGGCAGGGGACAGTGCCAGGGATCACGTGCGTGGCAAGAGTGTTATTGCTCCTGTGGGAGCAGCGAAACACAAACACGGGAAACACATGTGCGAAGGGTCACCTGCCTCCCTGGCTACGGCCCCCTGTACTGTGTTAGTGTCATGGCAAAGGGGCAACATCTTGGGATATTGCATTTGCTCTGCTCCTTAGCTGAAATAATCAAACAAGCACTCCTGTGGTACAGTAATATGCCCAGGGAAATGCCTCCTGCCGTGCTGTGATGGATACATGGGGAACAGCAATATCACTGTTGCGTCTGTCCTGTCTTCCCCCACATCCTTGGCCACTCAGGCAAAAATTGACCCTGTCTCCAGCTGGTGATGACCCAGGGATACAGGGACAGGTGGCTTCTCCAAAGTGGTCCCTTCCTGGGGGGAGGAAGGTGAAACCCACAAAAAGGGAAAAGAACAATCTGCCATGAAAGGACAGGGTGCAGGAAAAGCTCTCCAGCATCTGTTCTCAGTCAGACCCTGGCTCTTTTTACCTTCTTTCCTCCCTTTCTCCACAGAGGAAAAAAGCATCTTCCAGGTGATTTGGGACTGGGAGTCAGGGCTCTGGTAGATCTTGCATTGCTCCTGGTCTATTCTGTAAATGATTTGGGATACATTCAATAATTAATTTGGGATAAGACTGGAGTAGTGGGTTGTTAGGCAGACACACAAATCAGGCTACCTCCAGAAGCAACCTGTGATTGAGGTGATAAGCTGGGGACACTTTCCCGCTGTTTAAATACCTCCTGTGACAAGATCTTGCCAGCCTCAGTTTGCCTTCTAGCCCCTGCCCTCCATTTGCCTAGGGGTTCTCCATCATTTAAATGGGCCTGATGCTGCTCCCCAGAGCTGAGCAAAACAGGCAGGATCCCTGCACAGCATTTATTCACCAGCCCTTACTATGCCAGAGCCGTATCCCTTGGCTCTCATGTCCCTGTGTGGGATTCCTGGCTCTGTCCCTAGGCATGTCCGTGGCAATTACCCCGAGCTTGCCGGGTGGATTAACACGGGTGAGTCAGTGAGATGCTCTAGTGCTCCAGGCAGAGCCAGAGATGATGTTCACCAGGGAGGTGGTGATAGCTGAGCATCACCATGGTCATGTCAGGGACAGGGCTCCCTGGAAAGGAGTGAAGGAAGCTGACAGCTTTCAGGACAACGAGGCTGAGGCACCTGTTCCTGTGACACCTGGGATGCCTACAGCTGGTTGCTGAAAGCCACGGGACGGTGCCAGGGCTGGTGCCGGTGACTAGCAGTGACTCAAGGCTGGTGCCAGGCAGGCGAGGAGGGAGGCACAGCAGCGAGCTCCCGTGGAGGTGAGGTGGCACAGGTCTGCCCTGGCTCTCTGCTGAGGGACACGTGGCTCCAGTCACCTGTGGGCACGCAGAAGTGCATAATGGAGCAGCATCAGCCTCCAGCTGCCCGTGGTGCAGCCACCCAGCACACTGTCTGCAGAAGATCCTGCAGACCACTACAGATCCCCCTCTCATGGCATATGTCTCCCCAAAGCGCTTGCTCTGGGCTCACTATCCCCTCCAGAGAAGTGATGGGTTTGGTGGCCCCTCCTTCAGGCAGATACAACATCCCAGGCAGCTGGGGGCTCCGCTGGCAAAACACCATGGCTCAATGGGTTCAGATTGTGGGCAGGGATGCAGGGAGCTATGAACCCCGTGTGGGCACAGCACCGAGACCCTGAGGGACAGTCCCTGGGGGTATCCTGCCCCTCACCACTGCCTATTGCTTGCCAGGCAGGGTGCTGATGCAGGGTACCCAGGGATGTCCCTGATGCTGCAGCAGCAAGGGCAGCTCAGCTCTGCCTGCTCCAGCTGCCTCTTTGTGTGGGACTCTGGGCAGGAGAGTCACGGCTGGCCAGAGCTCAGCTGCCAGAGGTACAGGGAACCGCAGCCCACTTGGGACCAGTCTTTCAAACCCAAATACAGAAAATAAAAAATATTTAACACCCAGAAAACACCCAGCACACACAAGTGCTGAGAGCCAGCAGGAAGCCCGAGGAGTGATTGCTGCTTAGAAAGCAGGCTCGGCTTTGATCCGAATCTCAGGTTATTGTTTGCTGATGATAAACAAGTGTTTGAAACACGGGAAATAGGTGCTGACGTCGTTTTATTTTGCGGGCGCTTGCCAACCCTTTGGCAGAGGAGGAAGAGGGTGAATCACCCCTTGTCTGCCCTGGGAAGCCATTCCCAACCGCTCCCCATGTGCATAGGCAAAGCCTTGGAAACATTTGGGAGTGAAACTGGAGCGGTGGGGTGACCTCAGGCTGTGGAGACTTCTTTATTTTTCCCAGAAAACTGGGAGCAAAGACTTGTTCTGCTCTCAGTGGCAGACATTAGCTAAACCCATTGTCTGTTTTCCCTCCTTGCATCTTCTTGGGAAGCTGCCTGCTTTCCTGCCTGCACCTTGATTGCAGCTTTAGGAAAATATATCCCAGCTAGTGCTTCTCCAGGTATCAGCCATCAGTGAAGACGTGGCATGGCCCCATTTTCCTGGGGAAATGCCCTCCTTGGGGACTTGCTGGCCCACATCATGTCTGTAACCATAGGAAGGCACCTTCAGCGAGGGCCCGCTGGCAGTGGGAAGGGGACAGGCAGATTTCCATTAAGCAGGAATTGCACGGCGTGCAATCCTGGGACGCTTTCACAAGCCAGCAGCACACTTTGATGTGGGCTCTTTGGGAGCCGCCTTGTGACCCAGCCGGCTGCGCTAGGGCTGGGACTCCCAAGGCCGGGATTATGAGTCGGGCTCAGTTGCCGGCTCATCCTGTGGCTCCAGGCAAGGGCTTGGCCCTTACTCCTTATTTCTTATCTGGAATGGAGCTATCAATATTACCTTCCCCTTGAAAAAGCAGTGTGGAAATGGTGGGGATTTGCTAATTGCTGATTTTTAGGGAGAAGGGAAAGGAAGAAATGCTGAATTGATGCCATGAACTGCGTGCAGGAGGGTGAACTGACCTTGCAAAGTTCCCGCCAGTTTTGGAGTGTGCATCCTGAGAGACCCCAGCACAAGGTGGGAGCTCCTGCCTGGTAATACAGGCTTTTGGGGCCAGGTGATGTGTGTTGGGGCATGTCTGGAAGATGAAAGGGCTGATTCTTCTTTTGATCATGAAATTCTCATAAATGTTAATGGGAATTACTTCGAGGTCTAACAAGGGTTGAATTGCAGCCCCCAAGGGAAGGAAGGGGGTGAGGACCAACCAAGCTTTGGCTGGGAAATAAAAATGGTTGAATTTACCTTGTTCCCCACCTGTGAGAGCAGACAACCAGTGGGTCAGGGGCTGCCCAGCATCCCTGCACATTCTCCTGGGATAGGGGTTCCCCAGATGTCCCCCACTTTGCCCAACACTGCTGGCAAATGCATGACAGGCTTTGAGCATTACCTTTACATCACTTTAATTCACCAATCTAATGCTTTCCCAGTGTACAGTTTGGATTTTCTTATTTTTCTTTGGTTTTGGTTTTTTTCCTTACATCTTTCCTTCCCTTTTGTATTTTTCAGGTTCCCACAGACTTCAAACTCACCTGCTCCAACTACTTGCCGCCTCCCCTGGCTGAAACGTGACCCAAAGTTTCCAAGTATCGTTACCTTGGGCATATTTAATTATTATATTCCCCTTTAGTTGCTAATTAGAAGCCAAGAGTAGAGGGATGAGTAATTCCCTGGGATGTCAAGTAGACACTTGCCTGAGCTTGCAAAGAAAACATCAACCCTCTTGGTATAAAGGTGTGAAATAAAAGGATGTGATATTTTCCTTGATGTCTTTATAGCCTTGCTCCTAAGATCCAGAGATCCTTGTTGTCTATCCTGGGAATGATTCACGCAGCTGCTGTGCCGGATCCTGCCTCCCCTGAGAGCAGCATAGCTGTAGAGGCAGGATCTGGCACAACAGCTTTTCCATCCCTATCCAAAAGTGTCTCCCATCCCAGGAATGGGCATGGGATGGGGGGAGAAATGCTGCTCCAGCTGGGGCAGCAAACCTGGGATGGGGAAATAGAAAAGCCCCTGCAAACAGGCTCATTCTTCATTTTAAGGAGTACTCAAGTGTGCTGGTGCAATTGCTCATCCCGTCCCACTCCCTCCAGCCATATTACCCCCCTCCTCGAAGGACAGGGATAGTTATTTTTGCCAGCATTTTTCCAAACTCAATATCTGATCACTCCTCAGCATTTCTCTGCCAGGCAGATAAAGGCATAGTGCATTTTTGGTTAGATTTGAAATCTTTTCCAAGAAACACCTTCTGGGTGTGTGACAATCCTCATACCTGTTGTGCTGTCATGTCCANCGAACACTGGTCACAGGGCATTGCCTTGCCAAGCCTGTGCAGAGTAGCCAGGAAGGAGGATGGTGATGATCTCTTGCTGGATTTTAAGACCCCTGTTCTAATGAAGAATCTGAACAATCCCTCAACTACAGTCACACTAATCCTGGCCGCAAAGCAGCCCCAGTCTGTGCAGCAGTGAAACTCAGGGGCTTAGTGAGGATTTTGTGGGATTTCCCCCCTTCTAAAAGTGGCAAAAGGGAAGGGCCCCTGTTCTGAGCACTGCTCAGGACTCGGGACTGGATGCTGTACCTCTGGATGTAAATAAAATTTATTATGTTTTATTATTTTATTTATAAAATAAATAAATGTAATTTAATTTTATAGATGATGGGCCTTTCAAATGAAGGGAAATGAGTGCTGAAAGACTCGATTTCAATATTAAGAGTTTCAGAGCCAGCTGATTCAAAGTGGCAGCTGTAATTTAACTGTTGCAGACGTGCCAAACCCGATACCATAATTAGTGATTCAAAATAATATTTACAGCTCAAATCATACATATTTAACAAGAAGTTGAAATTTCCATCTATTTACAATTTTACCAGCTTAGAAAGGTCTCAGCTTAGTTTTCCCCCCATTTTGCTTGGTTGGGTTTGAAGGGCTTGGCAGAACAATGCCCAGCACTGCTGGGAGGGGAGCTGGGGATTTTGTCCCTGCCCATAGCAGGGGGGTTGGAACTGGATGATCTTTAATGTCCTTTCCAAGCCAAACCTTTCTAGAACTCTACGATTTTTCCCTGTGAGGACAGCAGTTTTTGCTGGCCTACAGCAACACCCAGTTGCGTGCCTGAGTTCACGCCAGTGCTCTGCCTTTGTGCTCTGGTACCCAAACCAGCATGAGGGAGGGGGACACACTGCACGGCTGGCACTGACACCCACGCTTACCCCAAACAGAGCCACAAAGGGGAAAATACACCCTCCTTAATATGCCGCACGCGATTGCTGCCTCGTTACCCGCAAGTATAATGGCACATTGATAGAGCTGCCAGAGAAACTTGGTAAAAACAATTAGAAAAGGAGAAAAAGGAGGTTGTCACACTCAGAATCGCATGATCCCTGCTCGAGTGCTGCTTTTGAGAGCCCTCCTTTGCATGCGGGGCAGGGGCCCTGCTGCCGGCCAGGGCCCAGCCAACGCACAAGGAAATGCCAACTGGGACGTGTCTGCCAGCTCTCCTAGCAATAAATGAATCTGTGCCTCAAACCAGTGGCCTTTGCAGGGAAGCAAGGGCTGTTTTTCCAGTGCATCCTCTTCCAAACCTGCTTCTTGCTGGAATGGGAGTGATAAAATCCCAGTGCAGGTGATAGATTCAGGCACTGTCAGAGAGCACCATCTATTTACAGCACCCGTGAGGGTTACCATGCTAAAATATTTCTTAAACCTAAAATAATTTAAGAATTTCAAAAGTCATTACCTTGAGCCAGGGTTTCCCTATTCGGCCTGTGTCTGGGCAGGGAGTGGGCACTTCAGGGAGACCCATGAGGGTTTGTATACCAAAACCCACACCAGGAGAGGGACAAGTGCCAGTGTTTACACTGTGGCTCTGTGGGGGTTTGGCCTCTGTTGCCCCCATCTCCAACCTACTCCCAGTGCACCAATGGCTGGATTCTATAGGATCCGGTGCATAATCCCACAAAGCAGCAGTAATGAGGTTCTGAGGCTGTGCTTTTGGCTTCACGGGACGTTGTGACTCTGGGCTAGGTTTTATTAGCTTGGAGATCTCTCAGGTGGAGATACTCCTGGCAAGGTGTAAGGATGTGTGTGGCAGCCAGCAGGCAGCAAAGGGTGAAGTAAGGGCACTGGGGACAGAGAGGGGACAGCCCTTGGCCCCAGCTGGGTGCTGACCCTGCGGAGAAGCTGGGACTGAGATGGCAATGTGGGTGTTTGGGGCCATTGTGGCTGCCCAGGGGGACAATTGCCTCTAACCTTCTGCCCCCAGCTGCTCTCCCAGTACCTCCAGTTGCTCTCCCAGTTCTCCTGACCTCTGCAGCTGCCTCCCCTAGTCCCACACCTCCAACTGCCTCCCAGCTCCCCTAACTGGCCCCTCCATCCCAAACTGCCTCTCAGCTCTTCTGACCTCTGCATTTGCCCTCCTGGCCCCCTAATCCCAAACCCCAGCTGTCTCAGATGCACCCTAATATCTCCAGCTGCTCCTCTCTCGCCTCTCCTGACCTCTGTGAGTGCCCTCCACCTCCTCCAGTCCTACAC
>VYXC01013399.1:204884-217081 GCA_013397175.1 Platysteira castanea | reverse complement strand
CGGTGCCGGTGGATTCGCGTCCGGCGGCGGCCCCCGAGGCCCGGCCCGGCCCGGCCCGGCCCTCCCAGCGTGCCGTGGCCCGCCCGGCGGCCCCTCGCCCATCATGTTGGTGCCCGTGTTCACGCTGAAGCTCAACCACAAGATCCTGCCCCGCATGGTGGCGCTGGGCCGGTACGACGGGACGCACCCCTGCCTGGCGGCCGCCACGCAAGCGGGCAAGGTAACGGGGCAGGAGTAGCCTCGGCGGCTGCGGCGCGGCCTGGCCCGGCCGAGCAGCCCCGGCGGCCGCCGCCGAAGCCACGCTAATCCCCGCCAACTCCCCTGCGCCAGGGCTGAGCCGAGCCAGGGGCTGGGGGCTTGTGTCCCTCGGCAGGTCCACGGCCGAGGCGCCCGAGCTGCGTGCGGGCACGGGGACGCGATGCTCGAAGCCTCGCTCTGCAGGGAGCTTGCCAGCATTAATAGCGGGTAACGAGGCTCAGCAGTGGCAGAGGTGCCCAGAGAGGCTGTGGAGTCTCCGGCCCTGGGGGTATTCAAAAGCCGTCTGGACACAATCTAGAGTAACACACTCTGGGGGACTCTGTTGGAGCAGGAGATTGGACTAGGTGACTTCTGTGACTTCTTCCAGCCTGAACCACTTTACAAACCCAAGTCGCCAAAAGAAACGTTCACGTTTTTTGCAGAGAACGGGATTTTTTTGAACCTCTGGGTTTTATCATGCAGTTCTCAGAGCAGTGAGGCTTGGCACTGTTACAGACCGAGCTCCGTGCTGATAACGGGGCTGAGGTTTCTGTGGGTGATGCACAAACAGCCTGACGGGAACAGAGAGTATCCTGTGTGCTGTGTTTGAGTTATAAACACAACAGGGTTAAGTACAACCTGACTAATAAACAAAGCATAGATTGAAGCACAAACCCAAAGAGACACTTAGGTTGTAAATACAAACAGCGTTCATCTGTGATGTTTCCCAGCATTATTCATTTTATTTGGTGCCTTTAGGAATGGCATAGAGCAAGGGCTTGTCTGAGGGACAGACTGCACAGCCAAAAAGCAAACTGTTGAGCCTGTGATCCTTGGCTCTAAACAATTACAGTGGCAACATTGGTCAGTGAGAGTGAAAACATATTTATCATTCTTCCTTTTTAAATTAACCACGTTCACCTACAGATGGAGGTTACAGATATGTACCAGGTAAATTGTCCTAAATGTTTGGGGTGTTTTGCAAACACTGCTACCAGCTGGAGGTAATTTGTTTAGTTTGTTGTTGCTCCCTTTGGTTTCCTATTTTTGCCTTACTCTGAAGACTTATCAGTTGTCATTTTCAGAAACAAAACAATGGTGTTGCAACTCCACTGGTTACAGCACTGTTTTTCCTTTTTCTAGTATATTTCCCTTTTTCTAGCATAGCCATCTAATAAAGCCATTTCCCTTTTTCTAGTATAGTTTAAAGAATAACTATGAGAAATACTATTGTCAGTAAAACCCCCAGTCTTTTGTCCTCCTTTAGGTTGAGTGAATGCCTTCTTCCCCATTGCAGTTATTATCCAAACAATAGTCTTTACTGTTTGTATACAAACAGATACATGTGTTGTATTAATATTTATATCTTGGTTTCTACAGGTTTTTATTCACAATCCTCATGCCCGAGGACAGAGAGCAAACACAAACCGAATGGTACAAAGTAACCAAGATTCAGACATTTCTCTGCTGAACATTAATCAAGGGATCACTTGTCTGACTTCGGGGGTGCTGAACCCTCAGCTGGGTTATGATTGTCTTCTGGTTGGAACACAGACTAATTTATTGGCTTATGATGTGTATAACAATTCGGATTTGTTTTACAGAGAGGCAAGTTGATTTAACTGTCTCCTTTTTTTTAATATCGCCATTGTTTTCTGTTGCTTTGAATTGTAAAGATTGCAGTTTTTACATTACTTTGTCAATTAATTGTATCTGTGCTATGAATTATTTCTACTATTATATTCAGAACGTTTTGTCTCTGGAATATCTGCAATATTTAAAAATTAATATATGAAAATTTACTCTCACACATACAGATATACATTGCATTCATATGTCACATCACCTAGCAAGACCAAATTAAAAAAAAATAGTAGGCATTCAGAGCTCAGCTAAACTGACAGTGTTAATGTTGGAAGCTCTCTTCTTGATTTGTGTGCTCTGATGTATGATTGTCTGCTGTTTCTTTTTCCTTTAATGCTTCTCTGTAGGTTTCAGATGGAGCCAATGCAATAGTTCTTGGAAAGCTGGGAGATATTTCACCTCCACTTGCTATTATTGGTGGAAACTGTGCCCTGCAGGGCTTTGATTATGAAGGAAATGACCGTTTTTGGACAGTAAGGCCATGGATAGTAGTTTTGATATTATTAGAAGATTCTTTCAACAGCACTAATTCATCTTGATTTTTTTTTAATATGATAAGTATTAATTTAGTTGTTGATTGTTCTTAATTTATCTTAATTTATCTCGGGTCTTAAATTGTATTTTGACCATGTATTCAGTGCACTCAGATGTTGCTTGAACGCCGATTGTGTCAGTTGTTCTGTTGCAGTTCAGATAATAAAAATAATTCAGCTTCTGACAGCTGTGGCCATCACTGAGTACTCTCCTTCTCTTTGCAGGTTACTGGAGACAACGTTCGTTCGTTAGCACTGTGTGACTTTGATGGTGATGGGAAAACTGAGGTTTGTAACTATTTACACACGAATTCTTGTGGTCTTGTAGTGAGGTGATAAAAACCCCTTGGGTTATCAAATACAACTGACTTATGTTACCAGTTAAAGTTTCTCATTTTTGTTTATACCAGGAACAACATAATAAAATGCCTGTGGTCATCAGTTGGCAAGGCATCTATTTTAGCGGTATTTCTTGAATATGGTTATAAACTCTTAAATTTCAGGGAAACAACTTGCAAGCATCTTACATGTAAAAGCAAACTTTTAAAAAGCTGTCCTTTTGAAAAGCTTCACTTACACTTGGTAAAATCAAGAAATCTGTCTTCACATCCAGCCCTCCTGTTTCCGTATAGTGACGTGGGGAAATGAAATAGTCTTTGCTTTGCTGATTTAAAATGACAGTAACTTGTAACACACATCTTGCTAATATGATGTGAAACAAACAATAGGAAACAGCTGCCATTCTGATCATGCAGACTGCAAGAGATGGGTGAAATTGTGAATTTGTATGGCATTCTCTTTTGGAAATGTTACTTCATCCCAAATGAACAATTGTGCTTCTAAATATGAATCTTTAAGAAGAGTGATGGTTTCTTGGTATACATCAGATGCAAATTGATATGAAGTTAAATCATTATGCTAAAAATACTTTTGTCATCTGTTGTAGAACTTTACCCATAATTACTTAAGCTTCTTGGTTTAGTTCCTGAAAAATCCTTGTTTGGAATATCCAGATGGACTATGTAATAGTGATGTGTAAATGGCCTTAACACTTTTCATGTGTTTTTTATAAGCACTAAACTGATACAGACATTGCATGTTTGGGATCTTCAGGAAGTGAAATGATTTCAAGTTCTCAAATCAATTTCTTCACAGCTCCTCTTTGTATTTTTTTAATGTGCTGAGAGGTGTTTGTAGAAAGTGGAGATAGTGTATAAGGATTCAGAAACCAGAAAAGTGATTTATGGCACCAATTGTAAATGGTTTGCACATGTGCTTTTAAGTGGGTTTTGGTATATTTTTCTGCTTGATAAGGGTTCATTCTCAGCAATTGGTGTAATCTAGTGCTACTTTGAGCCGAGTAGAGCTGGATGCAATATCCAGCTGACTTGTTGGACCAGTTACCCCAACATGTGTTTACTGAATTTTTTTAGGGTTCTTTTTGATCTTAATTATCTAGGTGATTTTAAAGGGTTTTTAATTATTTGTTTACTTTTATTTGTGGCTTTTGTGAAACTGCCTCTGGTTTAAAACTGGCATTCTGAGAAAATGCACAGAAGCAGTTTCCTAAATTATCACTTTGTGTCTTACCTGGTAAATGACTGTGCTAGCTGCATTTCTGTTTTTTCTGCCCCAGTAAAAACATGTTTCTATTTAAAATTGACTGATTTTAAAACTACATGAATATCCTTTCAGTAGCTAACAGAACTAACTTGTCACTGCCTTCCTCAGGATCTTTAGATTGATGAGGGTTACTTTCTCCCATCTTGTAAAAGACTTGTGGTGTAAAAGACTTGTAAAAGAACTTTGACTTGCTCTTTCAAACTTCTGTCCAGTGGAATGAAAGTCTGAGGTGGATGTGATGAATCAAACCAATGAAAAAAATCTAGGCACGTCAGGAAAATACAGCACCAGTAATTGTTTCAAGATTGTGTGCTTTTAGCTGGTTGCCTTTTCTTGGTGGTTGGAACTTGGTCAAGAAATCTGTGCTTCTTAAATATGTTGATTGTTGTAAATTATTTCAATAGCTGCAGTAGGCTTAGCTTGGTGTGATTTAGGTTGACATAATCTGAAGCATCTTTACTTGGGAAGAAAAACAGCCTTTAATCTTTTTAAAAATCCAGCTTTGTTACGGATTTGTATCTCTTTCACCAAATAAAGATGAAAGACTCATGGGTTCCAGTGGGGAAAAGTACTAATAGATTTTAGACTTTGATTTATGATTCTGTTTGCCATTGATTTGATGGATGACTTTATGGACTGAGCAGATCTGCACCTTGGTTTCTCAATTTGCAAAAGAGAACCTGAGAATTGTCCCCATCTTCAGTATGAGCTATTCCACAGGGCTCCTTTTCAGTTAATGCCTTCTACCTGGTGAACTAGGAAACAGGAAAAGAACTAAAATGTAGGAAACATTTAAGGAATGAGGAGGCGGAAGACCCAATTCAATGCCTATTGGTATAATCATTTACATCAAGATAAAGCCCATTTTACTCCTACTTTGCAGTAGTGGCAGCCACCACTTAGGTTGGAGGAGCAGAGATGGTTGATTCTTGGATTCATTCATTTTTGTTTGTGTGGTTTTTTGTTTGTTTTTTTGTGTGTGTTTGGTTTTCTTTTTAAATAAGGGATCTTCAGTGCAACACTGGCAACTTTTTATAGGTCTGTTAAAACCTCTCCATTGCTGGACTTGAAATAATAATTTTTCCTCTGGATACCAGTGCTTGCTTCCTTAGCTTGAATAATTATTTTTAAGGAACACTGGTTTTTTTCCAGCTTCTTGTTGGCTCTGAAGATTTTGACATCCGCGTGTTTAAAGAAGATGAGATCGTGGCAGAAATGTCAGAGACGGAGGTAAATTATTTCTGGCTAATGTTTATTATAGTTGCTGACAGAACTGAAAGTGTTGTGTACTCTAAAGCATCTCTGGTTCTGATTTATTGTGTTGTTAAGTAGTTACTTAACTATTTGGCACAGTATCTATTCTGCTAGACCTGCAAAAGTTTGAGTTTAATGATGTCTTTCATTATGCAGGAGGCTTTCTGCTTTGTTTATTTACAAACCTTTCACCCCATTGAGATAAGTGACTATTCTTGACTGACAGTCAGGACCCTGTGCAAGGGTGATTAAGGTTGCCGGATTGTTATTAAAGCTCTTAGTGTCCTCTGAGTAAAAGGATGTCTTCTACAGTTTTCCTCAAATGTTTTGATGTAGTCATAATGATGTAATTTATCCCTGTTTGTATATCCAGACAGTGCATGGCAGGGTAGAAGGGGGATGCCCAGGCAGAACTGGAAGTTTATATTGCAATTGGAGTTACACACTGGCTATATAAAATGAGCTGTGGTGACTAAAGTAAGGTATGGGACAAAGAGGTTTACAGAGGGATAAATAAAAGGTGTAGGAGTTGCTGTTTAGCTTAAGAATTGAGAGAAGATCCCCACTAATTTTGGTTTCTTGGAAGGTAGTAAAATACTGTTATTCATGGCTCTTCTGGACTGAAGGTAGAGTAAGGCCACAGACCTTTGTCCTTAAAGATCTGAGGTCTCCCTGCTGCCCAAGATAGGACTAAAAGGCTTTGCTAATAAACCACTTATGAAGAGCTATAAAAGACAAATCCAGGCACTGTTCTGGAAAAGGAGGTTGTTGCTATCCCTACAATTAGAAGTGGGCCTGTAATATGTTCTGCTCTCTGTGCAGTGGCTAGTCTGGTCACGTAGATATTTCTAGTTAAAAGAAAAGCTCCGTCACTCTCAAGTATGATTTATTTCCAGATCCTCAGTAGAATTGTTTTAAATTGACACCTGCAGTCATAGGAGGCCTGTTACAATTCTGCTGTTCTAATATAAAAGGACACAGCTGAACCTGAACCTTTCTTTTTTGGAAGGTAAATTCAGGGAACAATGTCTTTACACATTATGTTTGGTTTGGAAGTCTTGGATAGTTTTCGTTTTCTGTGTTTAATCACTTACTCTGCTGGAACTGAAGCTGTAGACTGTTGTAAGTCTTGTAAATGGACCATCAGGTATAAATTTAGGGAGTATTGAGTTTCTGACTGTTGCTGTGGTCTTCTGTCCTTATTGGATGCTTGTAATTTAGTTTGATACTTAGGAAAGACTCTGCAGAAGATTGTGAGAGAAAAGGATAAAGGGTTTGGAAATAAAATTTTGTGATAAAAATATCCAAGGAGCACAGTCAGATGAGTTTAAATAAGAAGATGGGGAAGAATTTAATTGAAAGAAGTCTCCTGTGCTGCGTTTTACAGAAGACCAGACAGGTGATTGCAATTGTTCCTCCTGACATTAAAATCTCTAGTCTCAGTGCTTGGAAAAACCTGCATTTCCAAGCCCTGAGAACCTCAATGAGGAATGGGTCTTAAAAGGAGTGAGAAACAGGCCAAGTTATGACTCTCATGTCTTTCCCCAGAGGTTATTCAGGTAGGACACCTAGTGTGGTGTTCCAGTTGTGTTCCAAAAAAGTCCAACAGTGGAATTTTTTAACTTTTATCTTACTAGTACTGGGCAAAGATTTTCTACCAATAACGTCTCCGGGGCTTTCCCAACCCAGGCAAGTTGAACCTTTGGCATCATCAGCTTCTTAAGCTTAAGGAATGTTGTGTGTAGTTTCTCAGTGATAGTGTGTTAGCACTGATGACCACAGGAATCCTATGAGCAGTTGTTTTGCTGCCTGTGGTAGGAAATAGTTGGTCAAAGTACATAGTTTGAGGGCAATTCTGCAATCCTTGCTGAAGTATGTCCTAACACTGGCAATACAGCTTGTGTGAGGAAATCCTTCAAGGCCTTCAGTGATTTCAAACTGATTCTTAGAAATAGTTATTTCAGTATTCAATGCTTCCTACAACAGGATTAGTTACCATTTCAGAACTAAATGATAGGATTCATATGATAGGTCTATAGCCTGTTCCCTGTTACTCAAAGTTGCACAAGTTTTCGGTCCTGTATCCTCTCTCTCCCTCCTTTCCCCACCAGACTATCACTGCACTTAGCCCCATGAATGGCAGTCGCTTTGGTTACGCTCTTGCTAATGGCACCGTCGGAGTTTACAACAAGACGGCGCGCTACTGGAGGATTAAGGTTAGTCCACTGTTGGAGTATCATCACTGGAAGCTTGAAGGCTGCCAGGAGACTTGGTATCTCATTTGAGGTCATTCTGATGTTACCCTTAAGTGAACTTTGCTGAGCAGAGAACTTAATGTAATTTTGTTCTTACAAGATCTACCCGTTTTTATAGGTTCATATGAAATACCAGGTCAGTTCCTGCAGTACTTTTGGGCTGTTGGTCGTGGTTTAAACAGCAGGGATACAACCATACAACTAGAGATTCTTCAGCTTAACAACAGAGACATTCGAGTTCATGTTAGAAAATCCTCTGGTTGACTCGATAAACTGTTTTTCAGAGACTGAAATCTTGCATTGTCTATGTTCAAGGTCAACTTTTCTCATCAATAGCAATTTCCTGCTCCAGCAAATCAGTTTGGCAAGATCCTTTCCTGATGCTCATTTTAATATTCTTAATATAACACAGAATAGTATATTTAATAGTAATAATAAGATTTGTTGAGAGGTGGCAGGAAGAGATTCATAGCTGTCCTCAGTTGTCTCATTTTATGACAGTGTTGAAGCCCTGATATTTTTTTTCCTAGAGGATTTGGTTTTTTGCACTTTGTTTTTGTGAGTTCTAATCGTCTGCTTGGATGGAAATGTATCCAAAGGAATGATCAGGTCCCTTGAAAACAATATACTAGATTAGTAGTGCAAGAGTGAAGATGTCACGTGTGTGTGTGACCTTAGAAATAGTAATGCTCAAACTTCTGTTAAAAGACATAGTTGTGTTTCTTTTGTACTCTCTGTAGTCTCATAGTCCAGTGTTTTGCATGTGCCAAATGTGTGCAATTTAGAAAACATACCCAAGCTTAATTTGTTCTTTTCTGTTCTCAGTCAAAAAACCAAGCCATGAGCATACACGCATTTGACCTGAACTCTGATGGAGTGTGTGAGTTGATCACTGGCTGGTCTAATGGAAAGGTGAGTTTATACAGGGGGAAAATGAGGAGCTGTAGAGATGGGGGCTATGTTTGAACAAGGCTGTTAAGTTATCTGAAGAACAACAACCAAAAAATGAAAAAAACTTAGAAACCTGAGCAGTGCAGATCTATTGCAATAAACCTAGTTTGGCTGGTGAGTCCTGTCCCAAGTGCAAGATCAGAGAAAAGCTGCTTCCCCTGTTTAGTTCAGAGTCAATTGCTAAGGTGTGGCAAGTTGTTTCCACAGCAGCAGAGATCATATGCCACATCCTAGAGTTCCTGAGTGTCTCTATTCAGGTGTGTCTTGAGGACACACTAATAATCCTCTGAAGTGTTTTCTGAATGTTCCCGACCTACAGGGAAGACAAAGGAGTTATGTAACAGGAGAGCAGCGTCGGCCTTGACTGTGGCAGGATTAATCAAGCATTATTTCATTTTATGTAAAGGCATTTTATACAGCTCAGTCTTAGTCTTTTGAGCCTGTTCCTTGGTATTCCCCTTTGCCAGAAATGACTGTTTTAACTGCCACATCTCTCCTGGATGCAGCTTGCCAGGTTTTTCTGTAAAGCTGTGCTTTTTTCTTTTTACTCTAGTTAGCCTGTGGCACTTTAATAACTTTGTATCAACCTGGCAGTCTGGAGCCCAGATGTGTTGTAATTTACATTGGATTAGATGTGTAACATTGTTAAAGAGAGAACCTCTCCTTGCTTTACTCCTGTTCTTTTCCACCGGCAGTCTCAGCACAACTTGTTGGTCTGAAACAGTCCATAGCTCCTAGAAAGGGTGATACTGTGACCTGTGCTTTGGAAAATTCACGGTGCATGGAACTGAGCCCACCTCACCTTTCTTATCCAATGAAAGATAATTGAAGGCTGTGGTATTTGTGTATAAGAATAATTCACCACACAAGGGCTCCAGCTAAGAGGAGAGGTTGTAAATACTTCATTAAGGTTATTTCTAGTTTAGTCCCATCATTGCTGCATCATATGTGCATGACCTTTCCAGTGCAGACTTGCAGTCCCTTTTATTTCCTTCCTTTTTTAGTTTTGTAACTTAGGGAAACATCTCACAAGAGAAGTTCCTTCTAGCTCCTTCTAGAGCCTGCCTAGAGGTCATTTCTTGGTAGTATTTTTTTCGTGTGTGGTGTTTGGATGAGCAGAGCTGCAGCTTTACCTGCAGTTCTGTGAGCAGAGCTGGCTTTCAGATAACAGTTCAGACTATGGCATGACACGTGTTTTGGAGTTGGCTTTTCTCTTCATGCTAAGGCTTGGAACTTTTTGTTGTTCCAGGTTGATGCACGCAGTGACCGGACTGGGGAGGTCATCTTTAAGGACAACTTTACTTCCTCGATTGCAGGACTGGTGGAGGGGGATTACAGAATGGATGGGAGCACCCAGTTAATCTGCTGCTCAATTGATGGTGAAGGTAAAAGCAGTGTTCAGGATATTAATGTAATATACAGTAATATCAGACACATCACATCATCTCAGATTAGCTAAACATTGTTTTAGTTCCAACATTTTGTGTGCCAAATTCCCTTTGCTTTATGTGCAGTTAAGGGAATTTTGAGTTACGCTATCTGCAAACAGGATTTTGAATATTGCCTTCTCTGTGAGAATCAGCATGTGTTTCATTATGATCCAAGAAACCATCAAAATTCATTTGTCTAATGGAAGAAACCCCATCCTAATGCAAAGATAATGATATTCAGTACAGACTCTGGTTCTTCAGGCTACATTATAATAGATGAATGTATAGGAAATATTTTTTCTATGTTTTAGTTCTTTGGCCGCTCTATAGTAGGTAAAGGTGTTTAAAGAACTAAGAGTGTGTGTGTTTTGGTTTTCTTCTGCAGATGAAGAGTTTTTATATTAGAATTTTAGATGCTTAACAGTGCTTTGTTTCCTGGAAAATGGTATCCTGAGATTGGAGAAGTGGTGGATTTATCCCACCATGCATTCAAGAAGTCAGACCTGGTTATTGTGAGTGGAGACAAATATGATCACAGATTATTTAAATAAGCTCAGTATAAATTTACAGAGATGGCTCCAGGAAAGACACTGGTGTGATTATCCGACTCCTTGGCGTCAGTGGCCTGAGACAAGCAGGTCTGGTACAACCCATTTGAAACAAAAGCCTGTCCTTGTTAAATAGCAGAGTGTTTTGCTGTCTGTCTTAATCACAGGCTATGGGGATTTGCTGCACTTGGGCTTCAGCTTATAAACCTTTTTCCCAAGCTTACAGAAGGGGAGCATTGTAAGCAATTCTGGAGAACTTTGTCCTAGCAGAGTTGTGTAGGTTGGTATCACTGAACACGATCATCCTTTTCTGATGGGTCCATTGTAAACAAGCCTTGGCATGATGGAGATCCCTTTAGGCCTTAGTAATTAGTGTGGCTGGGGTTATATAGACAATGTTATTAGAGTTCTATTTGGGACCAGCATCCTTTCACATGAGGTGTTCTTCTGTGTTGCAGTGGTTTTTGTCTTGCTCTCATTTTAAATGAATGATTCACTCTGAAATAATAAAGTGTGTCCTTTCATTGGAGGACAGTGTGCAAGCTGAATGATTTCAAGTTCCATGCAACTTTTTACAGGGCAGCAGTCATATGCAATCAGGCAGCATATTCTTCCTAGGTAAAAGATTTTTGTCCCTGGCTTTCATTGTCAGCTGCAATCAGAGCACACAGCCTTAGAGCAAAATGAAAGTTGTCTCATCACCTGTTCAGGTCCTCTGTCTCCACAGACACTTAGAGGTATTTCCATAACTGTGCTGCACTGGGCTACTGGGCTACACTTATCCCTTGAAGTGAAGTATCCCTTGACTGGGGGAAAACTAATGGGGGTAAATCTTGTTTACTGGCTGATTTACAGTGACTTACAGTCACTTCTAGACAGCAACAACTCCTCTCACCAGCTGTAGAAATCCAGGTATGCATTTTATTAATTTTGCATAATTCTAAACTTGCCTGAGCACCTGAAAGAATGATTGCAGTGGGAATCCTCTTGCAAAAGGACTGGGTGCTGCACTTGTCTGGTCAGGTGAGTATAGCTTAAAGACAGATTGGAAATCCACCTTCTTTCTTTTCATTTTTTTTTTTTTTTAACATGCAGTTCTCTTGCCCCAGTCACCAAGAAAATGAGAGCCTCTGTGGGTCTAAATCAATACTCAGGTTTTCAGCTGAATAGTACTAGCTGAAGACCAGAACTAGTATCTGCTGCAGAGGTGGTACAATGGAGTCATGTCACAGAAACTGAAGTTCTGGGGAGGCTGTTGAAATCTTTGCTGAAATGGGTTGTTTTGTTTCTGTACAGTCCGAGGCTATCTGCCAGGAGGTGAGGATATGAAAGGAAACCTAATGGATACAAGTGCTGAGCAGGATCTTATCCGAGAACTTAGTCAAAAGAAACAAAATCTGCTGCTGGAATTGAAAAATTATGAGGAAAATGCAAAGGTACTGTTTAAATAATGTGTAGGGCCAGAACACACCTTCCTGTTGGTATAATCTGGAGTAATCTGGGAAGCGGTTGTGGAGCAGTCCAGACAAGTCAGAGCTGTAGTCAGGATGCAGTGAGATTGTCTGCTGGGGGTTCCTGCCTCTGCATTTGGCTTGCTCCTTGTGCAAGTTCAGAACTTGCTTTTTGTATTTTAATAATGCTTTCTTTGCTCCTTCTTCTCAGCAGAGCAATTGCGTTTGGAGGATTCCCTTCAGCCTTGTGCTTTGGCTTATGACGACTGAT
>VYXC01013399.1:185874-204837 GCA_013397175.1 Platysteira castanea | reverse complement strand
CAGAGCAATTGCGTTTGGAGCTGGATTCCCTTCAGCCTTGTGCTTTGGCTTATGACTGCAGATTGTAATTTTCAGTGCATAAACTAGCTCAGGAGTCAGAGGGGATTGTGTGAGAGGATCAGGTCTCTGGGTGAGGGCTGGGAGCACTGCCAGGATGTGGGAATCGCACTTGTGGCTTGATGGTGAACATTTCAAAAAATAGTCTGCAGAAAGAGCAAACTCACAGTTGAACAGCAAATGACCACCATGACAGAAGCTTGGAATTCTGTAAGATTGTGTTTAAAATTGATATATGTTAAGTGTTTTTTGAGTAAAGGTTTGTGTACAGGGCTGAGGTCCATCGATAGTAAAGCACTCAAACACATTGTAGCCCAAGTGTCCACAGCTTCATGCCTAATCCAACCACCAGTCATAGCGAGTTGGAAGTGTCTGGGAATTGCTGTAATGCAATACATTTCTTCTGAAAGAAAAGAGAACTGACTTGTGCACGTGTTTTCTAGGTTTTTTGAATGAAAATCTTGAAATTCTGATGCTGAAGGGTATGTGTTTTGCAACAGGCTGAATTGAACACTCAGTTGAAGGAAGCTGATGGGCAGAGAGGTGTGATTCCAGCAAATACCCAACTCCAGACAGCCCTCTCAGTTAATCTGGGCTCTGACAGCCAGTCTGCCCATGTGGAGCTGTGTATTTCCACCACAAATGGTAAGTGGTAACCTGCAACCACTGATAGTCACTTCATGTAAAATCATGCAAATTGTTAGTTATATTTAGCTGGTGATTTGAATGTCTCCCCTTTATTGTCTGTAATGTCCCTTTTGTGGTGTCTTTCCTTTCACAGAGTTTTGAATTGGGCTGTGTTCCTTGGATGGGTCTTAGGGGAGAGGAGTTTGATGGAATTTGTTTCTTATTATGTGTTATTTTCTGAGGCAATTAACATTTAACTTGGATGAAACAAGCCTTGGTGATTCTTGTAGCACTTCTTGTATTGACTGTAAACACCAACCCACAGTTGCATTAGTGAGGGTGTTGCATGAATGCAGCTGGACCTCAGCTGTCTTTACATACAAAACTGGAACTACCCCAAGACAGCAAATTCACCTTGCACCAGGCATGCTGAGGATGCCGTCAAGTCCAGATGTGGTAGTCCTGGTCACCTGGGATATTTTAACAATTCAGAGGAGGGGTGTAAAGACTTCACCATGCTTAATTCTGCTTAACAGTGGCGGTTTGTTGCCAAAGGACAGCTTTTAATTTAGGAACTGCTTTTTCTTCCTGTTGCTAAGACACAATCATCCGTGCTGTGCTGATCTTTGCTGAGGGCATATTTGAAGGAGAGAGCCATGTGGTCCACCCGAGTCTCCAGAACCTCTCAGGCTGTGTTCGTGTTCCCCTTACTCCACCCAAAGATGTCCCTGTGGATTTGCACATCAAAGCCTTTGTGGGTTACCGAAACAGGTGAGTTTTGTGGTGTGATACCTGCTGGTCTCCAGAACTGTGGGACCGGGAAACAGCAATAATGTGGCTTCGTGCTTGTCCCATGGGAAATGCACCGTTAATTCCAGGATGCCCCACTTCTCTCTGTTACTGAAAGGAGAGCTGGGATGCCTTCTTTAAAACACTGATGCACCTGTGGCACAGAGTTCTTTTCCAGGCAAAGTCTAAATCCTCTGGAATCACTGTAATCTGTAGTGTTCTGGTTCTGCCTTTAGGGAAGGAATGCACATTTGTGCAGGAGATGTCTTACTGTAGGTGTGTGGAGAGAATCAAGAGATGCAGAGACTATCCTGTCATCCCTAAAGGGCTGGGCCCTGGATGGTGGCTGCTTTGGATGGAGAACTTGAGCAAGCCTGGAGATACAGCTGTGTCTCTCAAGCTATAAAGTAACCCTGAACCCATTTGGCTTCAGGGCAAATAGAAAGGAACACATGCCTCCTTTCAAGACATTTTTGCCATCTCCCATTGAAATTTCTCCATAGAAAATAAAATGTCTCTTCATATACCCTTGGAAACAACTTTTTTCCTGCTTATATCTGCCAGAGCTGTTGGTGCCTGAGGAGGCAGCATCCTTTCCCTGAAAAGGGAGGCATGTTTTGAGAGCTAGCCACCCACCGCAGGAAGACTATATGGGACTGAATTCCCTTTCTGTTTTCTCTATTTGCCTTTATTATTGCTTTTAGTAAGACTTCACTGAACTTGGGAAGAAAATATCCAATCATATAGTAAAATTGTAAATGTATTAGCCTAGAGAGTATACTTCAGTGGAAGGATTATTGAAAATGACAGCAATGGGGAGGAATCATACAACCTCATGATGTGATAAGCTCAGAATTTTCAAGTTCCAGTATTTCTTCCAGGAAGGCAGTAAGCAGCTGATTATGTAACTAGAAACTGGCTGTCAGTCCCCAGCTAAAAAAGAACCAGGAACCAGTGAAACAGGTGAATCCCTGCTGTGTTAGTAACTCTCTGTTTTTCCACTGGATTGCTTCCAGCACACAGTTCCACGTATTTGAGTTGACAAGACAGCTTCCCCGCTTTTCCATGTATGCCCTGAGCAGCCCAGACTTGGCCACAGAGCCCCTGAGCTTTGTTAACTGTACCACGAATGAGAGGCCACAAAGGGTGAGTTTCTGCTCTTTGTCCTGGTTTCAAGTCTTATATAGGTGGAGCATTTGCAATCAGCTTGAGATTTCCAGTAGCAAAGGAAAAGTTCTGAAGTGAACTGCACTACTGGCCTTCAGAGTCTGTGTATTGTGTCTCAACCCTGCTTTTTTCTGTCTTTAAAAGATGACTCTGTTGAGGCATTCCAAGCATCAGGAATTCCTGCAGGAGCTAAGGGCCTGAGATCAGGTCGTGTTTCAGATACTATCTTGCTTGCTGTGTGCCTGCTGATAGCAGGAGACCTGTAGTGAGTGTTGAATTTTGTAAATGAGCAGAGAACAGGAAAAAGTCAGCACAGTGCTCAGATGGTGGCTCAGTTTCATAGCAGTCTCTGATTGTTGGATTTGATTTTTTTAGGAATGTTCAGCTTTGGTGCAAGGATTCAACTGTCCTCATTCTAACGAGTTCATGACATGGGGTTATGGGATGAAATTTAAAAAATGAAATTTCTGGGGTACCCTGAACAGAGTGTTCTGGTGTACATCATGTGCAGGGACGTTGTGTGGTTCCTGAGGCTTTCCACACAAGGGACGGCTGATTCTCTTAATTTTATTTTTGCAAGATTGTTATGTGGCTGAATCAGAGCTTCTTGCTGCCAGAGGATGCAGAGTTTCAGAGCACTCCCTTTCAGGTTTGCTTCACTTCCCTTCGTAATGCAGGTCAGCTCTGCATCAAAATCAAGCCTGGTGGAGAGGTGAGTACCTCCATGGACAGGGGGAACAGCCCTTTAATGGTACTCCAGTGAAACCAGTATACTCATACTGCCAGTATGAGGCAGTAAAAGTGAAGGATGACTGAACAGGCAAAGTACTCATGCTTTTGGAAACTTCTGTGTCTGTTTACTATTGGTGGGTAAAATTCCATGGCCAGTTAGTGAAGTAAACTGCTTAGCCTGCAGATCTGTAGGAAGGAGGGAATTTATTTCCCCACAGAATGGTTTCAGGGAGCCATAATGTGAGGCACAAAGGCAGCCTGTAACTTCTGCACTGGTCCTGTGTGCACAGATGACTCTCTATCCCAAACCGGAATTAAAGCCCCTTTGTTTGAGCCTGGGTAGCTGTTGGACAAGCAGTACTGCTGGGCAGTTTCAGATGTTCTGGCATGGAAGAGTGCTAAAGTGCTTTATTTCCTTTCTGACAGATTTCCATCAACACAGATGATATTGATCTAGCTGGTGACATTATCCAGTCAATGGCCTCTTTCCTGGCCATTGAAGATTTGCAGGTGGAAGCAGATTTTCCTGCATACTTTGAGGAGCTGCGGAAAGTGTTGGTGAAGGTGAGGAGGCTTCGGGCATTTCTAAGTAAGCAGATAAGAAGTCACTGGGGGCTTTTTATGAGAGGATCTCTAAACTGATTTATCTTTGTTGTGGAAATCAGCCCACAATGGCTTGCTGTATATTCTGTGGGACACCCTCAACTTTCTGTCTGTTTTTGTTCTGTAGAACAGGCCCTTGGTCCCCATCAGTTGGTTGTTCAGGATAAAGTGACTATGTTGTCTGGGAGACTGAGCTGTGGGTTTGGGTCAGCATGTGAGATGAGTATCTCAGTCTGCTCACCCTTTCTGAAGGCCAAGGTACAGCTCCTGCAGTTGGGGGTGAGGGGAAGAACAGTGTCAGGGATGCTGGTTGGTTAGGTTGGGATGTTATTTCCTATTGCACTGGGCTGAGGTTTAGCCTGAACCCTATGTGCCCAGGGTGCCAAGGACCCTTGGTCACGACTTGTTTGCCTTGGACAGGTGGACGAGCACCACGCAGTGAATCAGAGGCTCACTGCTGACATGGCTGAACACTCCAACCTCATCCGCAGCATGCTGGTTCAGGCAGAAGATGCCCGGCTCCTGGGAGACATGTGAGCAATTGCTGCCTGGCTTGTGTGTTTGGGGTTTAGAATGGCCAGTCTTTGCTTTTCAGGCAGAGAAGAGCACAGAAAAACATTGATGTGATACAAGAGTTGCCTAGTTACAATTTTTGATGTATAATTGTACCTTTGATGATCTCACCGTGAGCTGGCCTTGAACCTTGTCAGGTTCTTTAGGTGGGAAAGCAGTCGGGAAGGCAAGAGGGCAAGTATAGGGGCTTAGTGTATAGCAGGTGAGGTGAATCTACTTCAAGATGGTGAGATATGTTAGAAAAGATATATTAAGGGAAGAAGGGAGGAAAAGCTATCTGTGGTGTGTGAACTTTTGAGAACACCAAGAAAGAAATTTTAGGTGCCAGGTTTTCACTCTGATTTGCTGTTTTCTGCTAATGCTGAGCTTTACTGTGAAGAGCAGCAGTAAAGAGGCCCAAGCTACTGCAGGGCAGTGGTACTTTCACTGGGGAAAGTGGTGTCTCCACTTTGTCTTGCTGGATAAAGTAATTGCAAAAATAGACTGTTCAGGGTTTTTTTAGTAAAATAATGAGTATAACCAATGTGTCTAGACAAGTCTGTTGTCTTGTAGCTGGCAGACATGCAGGTGACTGTGGTAGCCAACACAACCATGTATTGCTACACCTTTATATTGACAAACCAGGAATGACTTTCTTGTCCTCAGAGATGCAAGTAACTGATTGTTCCCCAGGAAAAACATGAAGACACGGTACAGCGAGCTGTATGACCTGAACAGAGATTTAATAAATCAGTACAAAATTCGTTGCAACAATCACACAGAGCTGTTGAATAATCTGAAAGCTGTGAATCAGGCAATCCAGAGGGCTGGGCGCTTACGTGGTAAGTCTGTGTTTTTGGAAGGAATGGCGGGTCTCAGACCCCAGTGAGGCAGATAAGATGTGTCCCAGATGTCACCTGGGTTATTTAAGTGACTTCAGGCTTTTTGGCCTGAAACTCAGTAAAAGTAATCTTTCATTCTTCAGTCATAGCCAATTACATGTGACAGTCAACTGTGAGTGTCCAGTATAATCTGGAATCACAATTTCAGAAAGAAAAATTTGAAATAGTTTCCAGATTTCTGAACAAGGCAGAAATTGGTAGTTTTATTGAACATCCTACTTCTAAAATGCTTTTAGAATTACTTCAGTTCTTAGTTTATATTTCTGCTTTTAAAAAAGCAATTACCAACTTAAGCAGGGCTGTTTTATCTGCATTATTAGTCCTGTAGGTCTTTGGGGAGGGAGGTACCTTTTTGTGTGTTTATAGCATTCCCCTTCCAACAAGCTCTCATAAAACAGAGCTACAGGCAATTCTTCTTTAAAGAAAGGATTTTATTTATGTACTAGAAAAAAGGTGGTGTTTCATCATGTGTTTAAAAAGTATTGGAAAGAAACCCCTAAATTTTCAGAGTGGATCATATAAGTATTTTTACCCGTTTCTTACTCTGTAACTGAGGGGTTTTTTCCTATTCTTTCCTTTTTTAACTCTTTGCAGTTGGCAAACCTAAAACGCAAGTGATCAGTGCTTGTCGGGATGCAATAAGAAACAACAACTTCAACACACTGTTCAGGATAATGCGTGTGGGAACAGCCTCTTCTTGAGGAGAGGAGCAGCAGCTGTGCAGAGGCAGTGTTTCCATGCAGTGGGCAGATAATGGATGAAACGCAGTTAATTCAGACCCCTACTCCACTATAGGGTGAAGTAATTACAAAGGTAGTGCTGTAGTTAAGCTGTCAGGTAAGAAATATTACACAGACCAAAGCTCCATGAAGAGAGCATCGGAGTTAAAGTGCAGATATGGTATTTATGCAACACAGAAGTTCAAACAGTTATTTTTTATTACAGTAACTTATTTATGTATTTAAAAATATTTTGTAGTTAAGGTATCAGTCTTTTCCATTAAAACATAGATTAAAAACTTGACTGATGTTGTTCTGATTTAGTTGGGGAGATGTGTACTGCTAAGTTTATTTGTTGAAAAAACCCAGCCCAAATAACTTGTCTGGTTTCTGCTGCGTAGTTGCTTTACACTTGAACTTTCTGTGCTGGAGAATCCTGGGTTTCACTGCAGGGATGTATGGCTCTAGGTAAACTGCAGTGCAGTGCATGAAAACCACCAAAGGGATAACATCTTGCTGGCTCTTAGGCCAGAAGATCTTTGACAGGCATCCAGTTCCATGATCTGTGTAGGTAAGAAGTGGTCTGTTTAGTATCCAACACTCTCCCCACACCTGGATTGCAGAAAGTTTTGCTTCCAGCTACTGGTTCCGTGCTACGCTGGAAAAACTGCAGATCCTGAGATGGGCAAGGGTGCATTTCAGGAACAACAAAACCAAATACACACCCAAGCTTGGTGCATAATCATCAAGAGCTGGTAGTACTTAATGGGATCAAAAGAAGAAGGTATTGGAAAATTACTTGGCTCCTGGCTCAAACCTATTTAATTGTGTGATCTCTTAGAATTGGATTAAAATATTACAGTAAGGCTCTGTCTCAGATCTAAAGGTATTTTAGAACCTTTGCCAAAGCAAATTTCTTTTAGAAGCTAAAAATAACCTGCACAGGATGGAGGTCGGGCCCCAGTGCTCCTGCACCAGCATCACCCTTGCCACTGTACAATGGCGTTTGCAATGTGGGCAGGGAGGAGTTGGCCCATGTCGAAGTTCTTGAGTGGCTTCTTGGGGCTGTCAGAAGGAGTCATGTCCTCTAACTGGTCTCTCTTACAAGCCACAACTGAATTAAAACCAGCAACCCACCCTTTGTTACAGAGCCACTGGTGAGCATGTGACCAGTTGAATTGGGGAATGTAGTCCTTGCAACGTGCTTTAATCCCCAAAACTTCCCCTTCTCGCTACTTTGGCCCCTTCCATATGGAGAACTGTGCTGCTGAAAGCACAGACCTCTGTCAGTTAGAATCTGCAGCAGGAGCTCATTTGAATCCTTTACAGAAACTGGTTGTTAGTCAAATCCAGCTGCTTGGCAGGAGGGTGGTGGAGCCACCCATGCTGTTCTAAGCAAGTGAGCTCAGAGACTTGATTATGGAACAGTCTCCTGGCATAAGTGCTGGGCTTTCTGCCACTTGCTGTACCTGTTCCCACTGTTTCAACCTCTTCTTCTTTATGTTCAAAATCCTAATGCTTGCTTGCTTACATTTATGTACTCCATTTAATGATAAGAGAGCGGCTCGGATCAGAAAGCAGCTTTCCCATCAGCCTGATTTTCAGGACTACGCACCAGGCACTGCCAGTCCCAGCTCTGGTTTGCTCCTGGCAGTGATGTCAGGCCTTCACTTGCTGTCCAGACCTCTGGTAAGGCTGATTTCCCCTAAGTATCTGACAACAAATTTTTAATTTATTTTCCTGTAAAACCAACTTCTACCTTTGCCAAATGAAAAATGTACATACTTTGCAAGGAGCTACACCTAACTGTAAATACAGATTGGTATCCAGCAAGAGCATCTATAAAGCTCCCATTACTGGCACTATATAAATGAAGGCCCCTCCTCCTCCAGTAGCTCAAGTCATTTGAAATTTTAGTGAGTGAAGTCTTTCCTCTGTACCTGCAGCAGCAGTCATGCCGGGGGCTGCCTGTGGCTTGAGGACCTAACAAGAAGGGTGGGAGAGCAGACATGTTCATTTTTAAACCTTTGTAAGCTAACTGCAAATTTGGCTTCTTAAATTACTTCATCTGAGTCACCAGAGGAAGATGGGTGGTTCCTTGTGTGATGAAGTAGATAGGGACTTGTTTAAGCAGAGGCTGGTATGCCCTCTAGTGTAATACTATTAAAAAGCAGCAAGCTCTAGAGCGCCTAGCTTCTTCCCAGCCTCCTGGAATGATGTTCCAAGATCTACCAAGCACGTTCTTAGGCTCACAATAAAGTCAAAGAAGTAACTTTGTTTTGTTAATGACTTTACTCCCAACTTTGCCTAGCCAGACTATGCTGTGAATAGCTGTGGTGTCTGTTGCTTTTGTTCCAAATGACCCAAATAATTTTGGTTTTTTTTTCTTTGAAACCTCCATTACTTGTCTCATTCTAGTGGAGAGCTCAGAATAAGAATTACTTTCTTCCCAGGAAGAACTGCTGCCCCAATAGGCAGTAGAGTGCCTCAGAAACAATGATTCAGAGAGTTCTGTCCTCACTTCAGGATTTGTTTCTAGCTTCACTCCCTTGTCTTTGTAAGTAGCAAAGATTAAAACTGAGCAAGAAAGTTTTGACAGAGATGCTGGCTTAGAGAAACGAGTAGGAATATGAACAAGATCTTGCAACAGCAGCTCAGGGCAGCCACCTCCCAGCCGTCCTTCCCGCCCAAAAGAGCATGAGGGAGTAGCCAGAACTGAGCAACTGCTCATCATCTGGGATGGAGCTGACACTGCAGCTAGAGAGTCCTGCACAATGCTCTCTCACAGCAGTATTGGCCCCTTGCTGTGGCACCTGGGGGGCTGAGATACCCTTTGGAAGCAA
The DNA here is from genome assembly GCA_013397175.1 of Platysteira castanea. NCBI lineage: Eukaryota > Metazoa > Chordata > Aves > Passeriformes > Platysteira > Platysteira castanea. The sequence continues at coordinate 195,846 of VYXC01013399.1, read as the reverse complement.
TGGCAGTTCCTGCCAACTGCCTCAGGGATTCCTTTTTTGAACTTTAAGTATTGGGATCGAAGATGAAGGTTGTTGCTCCTGTATCTTCATGAAGACATGCCCACGGGACATCACACCCGCTCAGGAAAGGGTGAAGAGTATTCATGTCAACAGTGAGCCTTGCTTTGAGCTTCCTGCTCCTCTGCTGCCAGCTGTGGTCTTACACCACTGTGGTGGCCTCCAACAACAGGTCTGTAATGGAAGAAGGAGCAGAGTGTAATCCAAAGCTACCCCCTCCCCGCCCAGGAGAGACAGGAGGGATGAAACATGCACACTCCCCAGCTCACTGCAAGCCTGTGGCCTGCACTGTCTGGCTTGGATGAGCTGAAAAAACACCTGTGTCTCAGTGCCAAAAAAAAGTTTCAGGCAAGCAGGTGTAGGCTAGGGCTGAGCCTCCAGCAGGGTGTTCTGCACTCTGGTTGTCTCCTGAAGCATCAGTACAGCTCTGCTGCACCTCTTGGTGGGCTGGACACCTCAGAGGTGAGTTTGGCACAGTCCTGCTTGCAGTGAACGTGGCACAGGTGCACAGTACTGAAAATGTGCAGGGAGGGGTTGCACCAAGGCCACACTCTCTGCCTTTCTTGCTGTGTTAACCACAGGACTTGGCTGGCTGCTGCCTTGAAACATCTGAGCTGATGTCTAGTGACAGAAGCCATGTCAAAACCCAGCAGATCCCTGGATATAACTAAAAGGACACGAGGCCATGCTGTTGGTGACCTCCCTAGCACCTGTGGATGGCAAGCCACTAACAGGTAAGTAGCCTCATTCCTGCTGCCAGTCCCTGGCCCCTGTTCTGAAGCTGGAGCTGTCTGCACACACAACCAAGGAGAGTGCAGGAGCAGGTTTGCTCTTGGCTGTTAAGCTTGTAAATTCCTTGGAAAAAGGGCTGCATCCAGGTCTGTCTGCACAGCATTTAGCATAATAAAGTCCTGCTCCTTGTTATGGTGCCAAGTCCTTCCCAATGCCTTTATAGCCTCACTCTCTTCCTTCCCAACTCCACAGAGTCGTGCAGCTGGAAAAACCTCATATTTCCCCTGGCAGCTCCTTTATTTTTGTCTCTACAAACAGGAACACAGTTAAGCCCCAGAAAATGTCTTGGGCATTTTGTAACAAAACTTGCCCGACCAGTGTATGAAACATTTAACTGACCCATTTCCTTTTTTTTTTTTAATTTTTTAATAAAATCAGTCATCAGCTTGGGGCAATGTACAGTTGTAATTCGCAATATACAGTTGTAATTCTCACCCTGACAGGTCAGAGATGCCACTGTGCTGCTCCCATGAGAGAACAGCTGGAAACCTGACAGTTGTGTGAGCACCCCACCCACAAAGCATTAAAAGCAGTTGAGAGTGCATGTTACAATGGACGCAAGAGAAGACTGAATTTCCATTTTTGCAGTTAAAAAAACCACCTGCCCCCACATTATGCAGTGTGATGGAGTTGCATGAGCAAAGTTTGTCAGAGCTGAACGTTTGGGTAGGAACCTGCCCACCACCCACCACTGTTCTCTGTGACAGTGGTCACACTGCACCATCACTCATAATAGACAAAGGAAAAATCCCAAAATCCTGTTCTGTTTGGATGCTTGTTCAGGTGTGCCAAGCTTCGATGGTTGATGTATTTCACAAACTTCATGGTTTCTTTGTCTCTATAAACTAAGGCCAAGCAGTTGGCCTCTGGATTCACTGTCAACAGCTAGAGGACACAAAAAATAAGGAAGGAAATCAGTTTCACAAAAATAGCTTTGGTATAATTCTTAAGAAAAAACAAAGCAGTTTCAAAAGTCAGGTGTTAGAAAATGAACTGTGACACTATTTTAATTTTAATACCCCTTACCTGAAGCATTATTATACTTTAAGGGCTTCTGGACTTCTTACTAGTATGACTGCTCAGTAGTGTCACTAGTACTGATGCTGAATGTGACCCCAGTGAACAGCACTTCCCTGGAAAAGTGTTATCTCTGCTACAGCCTTGTGTTCCTTCAAGGCAGGCTTCCCAAACGGCCCCGGGTGCAGGTGCTGTGAGGCACTCTCACGGCCCGAGTCTCATGCTTTAGGTGAACAGCAGCCTCTTAAAGCTGAGGCCAGAGCTACACCCATGAGCAGTGACTGGGGCAAGGAGACCAGTGCACTACTGAGCACCCTCAGCATTATGTTGGCGTTATGACAAAGCGTAATTATATCTCTCCACCCTAAACAGTTTTATCTGATTTGCAGCTAGCAACTGAGGTCCTTACCTCTTCATCTTCACCTTTAGCAATGTAGGAAGTAAAGCCACCATACTCAGGATCCCAGTCTTAAAATAGAAAATAAAGATTCTTAGAAACCTCAACGCTGTCCAGGCTCCATACAGCCTTCCAGGAGATGCCATTTTTTCACCCCGCTGCACAAAGTTACTAGATACAGGATAAGCCCCAGTTTACTTTCTGCCAGTCTATTTTTTTTCTACTGTTTAGAAACAACTTGAAGCAAATGTACTGGATTTGCCTTTTACAGTAGATGCGCTATTTAAAGTTGTTTGATGCACTGCTCCTTGCCTATAGAACAGTTCTGCCTTAGCAGATATGCCAAAGGATTTCAGTACCATCACCAGCATGTGCCAGATGGTTTCAGCTGTACATTCTGGCCTCATCTGGTCTAAAATGCTTGTGCTTAGATTTTTTTTTACCACTATTTAACTAGCAATCAACCCAAAATGCCCAGACATGCCTAAAGTAACTTCTGAAAACCGTGGGCTTTGTGAATTGGAGGTGGAGTGATAATTCTGATGAGGAAAGGCGTGGAACACTTCTGACGGGTATTGTGGCCACCTGACCCTGCAGCGTGCCCAGAGCCATTGTGAACCCTTGCTTAGGAGAGGAAAGGTCTGGGAGGCTCAGCCTTTCCCTCTGCCCAAGCGCCACCCCATGGCGCAAGCAGGGAAGGTCAGAGATGATTCCAAGGCCGCAATCCCAACCTTTGCATAAGGACTACTGAAACCAGAGTTTATGCCGAAGTGAGGACTAGGACAAAGTCTACAGAAACCTTCTCTGTAGGAAAAAAGCAGGGAAATTTTGGCTGTTTTAGCACTGCTGAGAACCCAGAGGTTAGTCCTTTATGCAAACCTTGTAAAAGGAGTGTCTGACATCTCTCTCTCATCCACTTACCTTCACAGCCACAGAAGAAGAGCAGGTCAAGAGCAAATTCTGTTGCTTGAGAGTCGTGGACAAGAGTGTAGTGCCCGTGGGTCCAGCGTCGCAGCTCCCCCGCACACACAGGGGTGCCCGAGCCTAGGAGAGGGCACAAACACACAGGGAGAGCCATGAAGTCACATCAGCAGAGCTCAAAGCATGTGAGGGGCTCAGTGATCTCACACCACTGTAAAATTGTCTGCTGGACCCAGTGAAAACAAGGTAAAACCACAGATCACATGTCAATATCTTTCTTAGGGGTGGCTCTAGGTTAGGTACTTCGAACAATGTGAAGGAGTGGGACCAAGACTTGCTCCATACAGCTCCAAGCTAAAACATGCTTTGCTTTAACCAGTTCTTCTTTTTTTGTGTTATGTTTCCCCTGGATTTACAGTAGAGCTCCAGACCTCAACAGCCAGCAACCTATCTGTTCTGGAAGTAGCCTGGAACTACCAGAAGCCTCAGGGAAGGATATTGCTCCAAACCCACTCTGCATGTACAGTCCCAGGAGGTATGTCATTTTAGGGAAAGCTTTATTTTCTCATGGGTCTAGCTCAGTTTTCAATCCATGCAGCCCCAAACTATGCCTTCCTCATACAGGAGTTTAAAATCAAACAATGGGAGCAGGGCAAATAGCAAAGCCAAATGACTAGTTGTGGAAATCAGAAAAACAAAGCCTTTGTTCCTAGTAAGTGTTCTGGTGGGATTTTTTCAGTAGGACTTGGGTTTTTATTACCTTTTATTCCAGTGTCCACTAACTTGCCTGACTCAGTGCAGGATGAAAGTTTTCAAAAATTCTACCCTTAAACTTCAGAGCCACTGTTTTAAATAAACATCACCAATCCAAATCCAAAATTAATCTTATCTTTGATAGTTGTCACTGCTGACAACTAAGTGGTTGTTTAGGCTGACTGTTTTCTGAAAGGTTGAATCCTAGTTTTAGGTATCAGTTTTCTAATTCTAAAATTGTCTTACTTCTGACCTGTTCACCTTTCTCTTTTGGATTTATTATCTCATACAAGAATATGCTTTATATGAAGTAGGGCTACGTGGATGTAGAAACCACATAACAATTGACAAAAGATTAACAGCTCCCCTAAAAGTCCCACCCTTAAGACTTAGGTCTGTTCAAAATGCTATCTTCAAATTAGTCACTGATTTACTCCAAATTCTTTTGCAATGGTCACTGATTTCAAATAAGCAATCTAACATGCTTCAAGTCCCATGTTTGTGCTGGGGCCTTGTGCTGGCTGCAGTACAAGGTGAAGCATTAGTTCCATGAAAATCACTGGGAATTCTGTTCAAATCCTTTCACACTGCTGCTGCTCTACTCACCGCTCTGCGTCTCGCAGTCTTGTGCTTCCGGGGTGTTGTCAGGCTGGTGTGGCTGATGGGGATTGCCATTAGCAGGTTGTTCAGTCTCTTCCTGCTCAGGTTTGGGACTGCTGTGCCCAGTGGTGTCTGCTGCTTGTCCCTCCCCAGCATCTTCATCCTCATCAGAGGGAGCCAGGAAGTGCAGCTTTAGGCTGGTGAAGTTGGAAAGCAGTAAAAACAAGGCCTCAGAGTGCAACAGCTGCAGGAATTTCTTCAGGGTGTCAGGGAGGCTGTCTTCCTCTGCTGCCTCATAGAGTCTGAAAGATAGCAGATGTATCTCGTTGCTGGAGAGCCAAGAAGGACCATGTCCAGAGGGACAGCACTGACCAGTGCAGCCTCATGGCAGCTCCTGCTCAGCCTGATCACCAGGTGCAGCACACTGTTGTTCCCCACCTTTTATTGGCTGGCCCCCGACTACTCCACCGGATCTCCTCGTTCTCCAATGCTTCACAGAGTTGTTGGTATTTCTCTTTCTAGGAGAAAGACACAGAAATGTTAACATTTAGCTTCCATGAAAAGAAGAAGATTGAAGACAAGTGTTTTATTTTTGCTGAGTCCCTATGCAGCAGTGTACAGGCAGTCAGAGGGGATCATTCTACAGAATCAGAATGGTTGAGGTTGGAAAAGGCCTCTGCAGGTCACTGGTTCATTCCCCTTTACGTGTGAAAGTAGGTGTTTTGTTTTGAGACATATGCAAGCAAGCCCTTTCCTAACCTCCACCCTATGTGGCACCTGCCAGCCCTCTGACCATGTTCTGGCAGATCTCATCAAATTGAACCACTGGGCTCACCTTAAGAAAGTCTTTCAGGAGAATTTCTGATCGCTCCTCAAATTCCTCCTGGATTTGAGCTTGGGAGTCCATGTCCAAATAAACTAGATTGATCCACTCATACAATATTTCATGCTGGAAGGGAAATGGATTAGAACACTGAATTTTCAAAAGTGAGTAAGATTCTCCAATTCCCCCTACTGAGCTGACCACAGGGCTGGATTCCTACATGCACACGCTCCATTCCCTTATTTCACTGCACCACACGTATTCACCACATTCTCTGAACTACTGTAGGTATCCAAAACATACTAAGATGAGTAAGAAAGAAACTGGATACAAATTTATGGACAGGAAACGAAAAGGAGAATGGGATAAAGATTAAAGCATCCCCAGTGCATCAGTGCATTCCCTAACTGGTATTACAGGAACGGGACAGAGACAGAAATGCAGATATGCAGATGTAGGCTTGTTACTCACATCATAGGGGATGTGTGGGCTCCTGGCCAAGGGGGCTTCAATGTGCCGTGCAGGTCTGGCCAGAGACGGGCCGTGGAACCAACCGCTCACTGACAGGCGGCACTTCTGCGACACAACTTCTGACACCTGCAATGTTGGGCAGCACGTCACTGGTTAGACAGGGACCAGGTGTAACAGGTACCATGCAAACCCGTGACAGGAAATGGACTTGGCTCCAGAGAGCCCACTGCATACACAGAAATGTCAGACAGGACATATTATCAGACAGAGGCCTATTGTCCTGAAGTCCATTGCAGGTTTCCAGAATTCCAGTAGAAGATTTTACTCCAAGCTCATAGAGAATCCATTCTCTCTCTCCCTCTGAGAGTTTTGAGTCATGGATTGTTGCCCTGGTTTTTGCTAAACCTTTTGTTTTTAACCTTGGAGTCAGATTCTTTCACATAGTTTCATGTAAATAATAGCCAATGTTTACTTAACGGTATTTTCTGTTTTTCATTCCTTTTATGATAAGAGAACTTTGATGAGCACCTTTCTTCTCCAGTAGGATTGAGAAGGAAGTGACATGCTCTCCAATCCCTTGTGGAGTTGGGACGTGTATATGAATGTGAGAGATGTCAATAATAAACATTATTATTCCCTCCTTTCTGCTGAACCTGGCAGGTGTGAGAGCCTCTTTATTGTGTCTTCACAGACATAATGGATTTTTCAGGCAAAATTAAATCACTACCTGAAAACAATCAGGGCAGTGACCAAGTAGATGCTTCTGTTAATTAACAACTGTAAGACATAAATGACACAAGAATAACCCCCTAAGCAGCCTAGGTCAGGATATGCCCAACCTGTATCACTGATCATCATCTTCCCCAGCCTTCTGCTCTCTGGCCCTGTTTGATACAGTCCCTGGTACTCTCAAGTACACAGGAGTTTCAGATTTCAGTCAGGTGTTTGTGTCACATAGTTCCACAAATTATTCATCCTGTTCCCAGGCATTTTCCTGACAAGAGTCAGAGAGTACTCTTTAACTGTATCAGGATTTCTGCTGCAGGGCACTGCACTGTGTCTGTGTCACTGAGGGGGTACAGCCAGATCTGCGCAGTGCCCTTGCACTGTTGGCAAGATGATGGATGGCTTGAGAAGCTCTTCTGGAGCAAAGTCATGACCGCCACATCAAAAATGTGAGCTAGTTTAAAACAAGCCAACAAACAGAAAGAAGTGAGAGCCAGATTCACAGTAGTAGCTTGCCAGGATAGTAACACAAAATAGAAATGGCAATTTTTCTTTCCTAGGATGATGCAGCTACACTGATGGTTTAAAGTTGGCTTTGTTGGTTCTTGTCCTCCTCAAGTCCTTGAAGCCCTCTCTCCAGCACCCAGCACTTAGCATGAGTATCCACTCTACCCACAGTTCTTCTCCCTCCCCATCAGGATTGTAATAACACACAGCATAAATAACCACAACAATGAGGATCAAAAAATTAACAAGAGACAGCTCCTTGCCTGGTGGAAAGAGACTGGAGACACTTCAAAGAAAACCAGCGTGTTCCACGAAGGCACTAACGACTTGGTGATTTGCTGTGGCTGAAAGTGTTCTGAGGATTAAAACATACCCTGGTTAAGATATGAACTAGGACTTGGTAGAAACTGCCATTTCTCTCTGACTTCATGACACTGACTGGTGGGACATCTGGGTATAAGGGATGGAGCTCAGAGCAAGGGCTTGGTGAGGAATCTGTGCACCTCTGCATGGAGACAGGCAGAGAGAGTTGGGGCTGTTCAGTCTGGAGAAGAGAGGGCTCTGGGGTGACCCAAAGCCTCTTTCACTGCCTAGAGGGACTACAGGAGTGCTGTAGAAGGACTTTGGACAGACAAGGGCATGGAACGACAGAACAAGGGGGAATGGCTTCAAATGGACAGAGGATGGGTTTAGATTAGATATTAGGAAGGAATTCTTTACCATGAGCAGTGAGGCACTGGCACAGGCTGCCCAGAGAAACTGTGGATGCCCCATCCTGGAAATGCTCAATGGGGTTTGCAGCAACCTGGTCTAGCAGAAGGTGTCCCTGCCTACCGCAGGCTGGCTGGAACAAAATGAGCTTTAAGATCCCTTTCAACCCAAACCATTCTGTGGTTCTGTTGCTGGAAAGGGAAGTTACTGTCATCAATCTGGAGTTCCAAGCACAGTTACTGGCATTACTTCCATCTTGCCTCTACTCTTGGCCCTTCCAGAAGTTTCTCTGTCTGCTGTTGCTGTTAGCACTGTCTGTAAAGCCCACTATAGTCCATCCCTAAGATGAACATTTTACTTATACATCAGCTTCTCTGGACAAAGGAGGAACTCTTTATCTCCCTTCTACTGTTCGAGGTGAGAGTTGCTGCAAGGGGCACATAAGCTTCATCTTTGTCATCCACCTGAGGCTGAGTTTGGAGCTTTTACCATCTGTGCTGTACAGATCCAACGTTCCCCCGTCACTTTTCTCCCAGGGTGGGACAAGGTACAGGATGAAAGCGATTCTCCGACCTTCCAGTTCATCATCATGGCACAGCAACACATCTGCAATTACACATGTTTTGCTGCTGTAGCATCTTTCCAATACATGCATGATTCATTCCAACAACTGCTTCCCACCTCTGTCCCCACAAGGATATGACAAGAAAAAACATGTTCTTTCCAAGAACTGCATTTTCGCTCATCAGCATCACCAGCCTGAGATCCGCAAGATTCACTTCTGTGGGACTGCACTGCTATTGGCAGATCAGGCCACTCTGAAGGTGCAGGCAGTTATGCAACACCAAGAACTTTTTCATCATTTGTACTTCATTTTCAGACACTATTTTGCTGCTAGCAGCTTCTGGAACCCTCTGGAACTAGAGTAAAATGAAATATTCTAAAGATATTTTGTACCCTACACGTGTGCAGAAGCTTCAGGGAAAGGATCACTTATAGACTGACCAGTATATTCATATTTGGCACAGGATATGTCAATAGTTGGCTCCAGCTCTATCTGGGTCACAGCAGAAAGCCACGCTCGGAATTCTTCACACAGAGCATGCCTGAGAAGATAAGTACACAGTAAGCGTTAGGGTTAGGTTAGGGTTTGGCTTAGGGTTGGGGTTAAGATTAGGTTAAGGTTAGGGCTGAGGTTAAGGTTGGGTTGGGGTTTAGGTTTAGCGTTAGGATTTGGGTTAGGGCTAAGGTTCAGGGTTAGGATTTGGGTTAGGGGGCTTAGTGTTAGGGTTAAGGCTTAGAGTTAGGCAATAACCAGCAGCAAGCATGCAACCAGTTGGAAGGTGCACCCAGAAGCATTTCAGAAGTGACAGATGCAGGAGGGCTGAGTATGCAAGAACGCTGAATAGACTTCAGTGCCATGACAAGCACAGAAAAGATTCAGCTCTCCAGGGCCGTTTTTTGGCCCGAGTACGGGGGAGAAGGCGGCCACTCTGTGGGGCCACCCCGCAATCGCCTTCCCCGTGGAGCCACGACGGCTCTTCTCCACCCTGAGCGGGCAAATCCCCGAGCCCACGCTTTACCTCAGGGCGGCGACGTGGGGCTCCGGGCTTGCCCCCAGCTCCTCGGACTGCGGCGGCCCATGGAAGAGAAGAAGGGACGGGGATTAGGGTGTCTCGGCTCGGCTCAGCTCGGCCCGGCTCAGCTCGGCCCTGGGCCCACCTGCCACAGCGAGAGAAGGTCGTTGCGCCGCCCGCGGAAGCCGAGGCCCAGCAGTTCATCCCGCAGCGCCTCCACGAAAGCCGGGCCCGCCAGGAAACCGGGAATGACAGCGTGCCGGAACGGGGCCGGCTCCACCACCACCGCTTCTGCAAGGAAAGGACCATCGGTGAGGGGCGGGGAGCCCGGCCGGGCCGTACCGTGCCGGAGCCGCTCCCCGCGGGCCCGGCCGGGCCGTACCGTGCCGGAGCCGCTCCCCGCGGGCCCAGGCCGCCCCCGCGCGTTCCCGCAGCGCCGCGTCCCCGAGGGCCACGCAGAGCTCTGCGCGCGCCTCGCGCCTCTCGCGCTTCGCCGCCGCCGGCGCTGCCGCTCCGTGACGCTTGGTGGCCATGGCACCGTCCGGCCGGACTACAGCTCCCTGCGGTCCCCGCGCTCCGCCCGCGGTGACCAATCGGACCGCGCGGGGGCGGGGTGGAAT
>VYXC01013399.1:145107-175846 GCA_013397175.1 Platysteira castanea | reverse complement strand
GGATCGGGATCGGCCTCTGCCGGCACCTCCCCGCGGCCTGGGGGAGGCGGGCGGGCTCGGGATGTGTTTCGTTATTGTTGTTTGAAAACTGCTCGCGGAATAAAGAGGGGCTCGGCTGGGTTCCCCCTGCCCGCCCCGGGCCGCCTCCGCAGCCGCTTCCCTTCCTGCCTGGCCGGGGCGGTGGGGCAGCGTTAGAGCCAAGCGCCCCGAGAGTTCAGCCCGCAGCTTGTGTTTCTCTCCCCGAGCGCCCCCCGCTCGTCCTGGCTGGGGGGTTTGGGAGAAGCTGTTGGGAGCGTTTGCCGCGGTCCCAGGCGGGTGCTGGGCTTAAGCTTCGCCAAGCACTGCCCGACCTGCTCTGCCAGAAATCTGAGTAAGGGACTGTCAGGTATTCGAGCCCAAGCCTTACATACCTTTGGGTTTGTTTTTTTTTTTTTTTCCCCTTCTTTTTTCTTTTTATATAGCACTTAAAGTCTTGTAGGTAAGAGGAAACATTCTCACCATTTAAGGAAAAAAGAAAGAAAATAATTCTCTGTATGTTTTTGAACCCAAACCTCATAATGGTTTATGAATTTGGCTCACTGATTTGTAGTTGAAATAAAGGCTTAACTAGGGGATATCAAAACCTTGCTGAGTTGTTGCTGTTTAACTTTTCATCTTTCTGTCACTCAAAGGTGGCAGTAGTTGGATGTCTGCTTCACGACAGGCTTGCTTGACTGAGGTGCTGATTTTTTAATATACCAAACACATTCATTCTGTTGAAATGTGGTCTCAGGACCTTAAGTTAAGAGTCCTGGCAAAGTTTATTTTATGTCCTTTGGAAATGACAGGGTGAGGCTTCTTCATCATGCACCTTCTTGTCTTTTTAGTGTCCTGCTTAGGTCAAAAGTTAATTACGAGTGCCTTTGCCAAATGTGAGATAGCAATTTTCCCAGGCCCTTGCGTTCTGCTTCTTGCTCCTCTGCTGTAGAGCAGTTTCCCAAGTAAGCCTCAAGCAGTGTTGTTACTGAAGGGGTGTGTGCTATTGAGCATGTTTTGAGGCAACCTCTGAATCCTCTTACTGTAACAAAGATTCAAACTGGAATTTTCTTATCTGCCATGTGTTAAACAAAATTAGCATCTTAGTGATCTCTAAGTTTTGTCCCCATGTTCCTTCGTGAAATTTGCTAATTTGTTTGAAATAATTTATGGTGAGGAGGTAGATCAGTTTGTTGGCTGTATTGCCTGTGTTAGTATTTCTAGAAAAAAAAAAAAGCCAAGTGACTTATCAGCTGCTTCATGTATCTTGGAAGAGGCCAGGCTTAAATTTCACCAAAAAAAAAAAGGAACTAATACTGTTGTGTGAACAATGGCAGGTTTTGTTAGACTTGTTCATTCCTCTTCTCTCCTTCCTTCTAAATAGGGCAAAAGTATTTGTTGCTGACTGCTTTCTTTCTTTCCAGGTGCTAGTGAACACTGCCTGCTGTTTTCTGATGCTGGTTGCTAAGCTAATCCAGTGTATGGTGTTTGGTCCTCTTCGTGTCAGCGAGAGGCAGGTGAGACAGCAAACAAGGAAACTGTGAAACATGACAAATGTTGTGATTTTCTGTATGAAATTGCTGAAACTGCACAAGAAAAGTAAATTTTACAATATATGTCTTACCATTTGGTTAGCTAGTATATTCACAGCCACAAGCTTCCGGTTTATTTCTAAGGGAATTTTTCCTATTGTATTTTATAAGCCCACAGTCAACTTGAAAATCCTGTTTCTTTAATGAACTCTGTCAGATTTCTTACAAGTGCACCTCACTTCAAAATACTTGTAACATGTTCTTCTCTATCCTGTCTGCACCTGGCAGCATTTCTCCATTGTGTTTTGTAGTTGTCAGCACTGGCAGTCTTTTGTACCTTGACTACTGGAGAAGTGCTTTCCATCCTCATACACTGCGTGGATGGTTTAAGCGGGAGTAGGCAAGAAAATCCCCAGAGAAAGGAGGTGAGCAGGACTGAAAACTGAGGCTGTTTAGTCCTGCTCTTGGCTGTGTGAGAATGTTTTAAAAATTCAGCAAGAGAACCATGAAAGCCCAGAGTTTTTAAAAACAGGATCCTGCAGAAGATGAAAGCAGCAGCAGGACCTTGAATAGTATTTTTATATTTAAAAAAAAACCCAGTAAGGCAAATGCATAAGTTGCTTGTGTAAATGCAACAGCACTGGTTTGGAGTGTGTTCACATGTTTAAAAAAGTCTTTAAATGCAGTTCTTTAGGAGGAATCAGGCCATGATGATTTTTGACATGCAGAACTGAGGCACACAAAGCCTCATTAATAACTGTGGATCTCTCAAAGCCTATTGTATTTGTAATTCATACCCCGTAGAGTCTCTGAGTGGTTTGTTAAAACCAAGGCACTACCAAACTGCTGTGGGCCAGATTTTCTATCCAGTCCATGTTGACTATAAGTTTGTGGAATTTTAACTAGTGATAGTTTCCAGGATGTTCTCTACCCTCTTAAAAACTGAAGTGAAAAGCAGTAGCAGTGTGGATCCATTTGTGTTTGGACAGTGGGAGTTTGCCTCAGTTGTCATGTAAAGGAAAGCTGCTTATTAATACTGGTGAGCCCAAAACAGCAGCATCATTAAGGAATTCAGGGCCTGTCTTAACTGAACTCCTGGTGGCTTCATTGTGTACTTTAACAAAACGTTTTGTTTCATGAATTTTTTTATCCCCTCCAAGCTGGCTTGCTGTCTGCTGCTTGAGAACATCATGTTGTTTCTTTCATACTCTGTGTGTGTGTGGGAATCGTTTTATTTTCATTGCTCATCCACCTCTTTCTCCACTCTAGGCATTGTGATTCTTAAGAACAGACTTTGTCATCGTTTGTTAATCATCCGTACTTTTTGGCAGGCTTTTGGAAGCAAGGTGCTTGGCAATTTGGCTGTCTTGAATTAACTGTGGCATCTCTTCCAGCAGAGACGACTGTGTGTTTGCAGCCTGATAGCTGAGTTGCTTGGGCATGAAGAATCAAAGTGAGATCAGACTTGCTTTGTGCTGAGCACTGTTTTAGCAGTATAGCAGGAAACTGCATAATGTGCTGTGTAGTGCAGTTATGCTGCCATGGTACAGAAGACTTGATAGATACTAAGATCTACTAATATTTTTAATACATTACTTAATTCAGTAAGGGTAATAACAAGTACTATTGAAGATGTGTATGCAGCAGACTTTAGCTAATGTACTGTTGCCTTTCTACTTTTTTTTTTTATTCCCCTTTCTCTTTCTCTTTTCCCCTCCTTCTCTCCCCTGTGTGTGAATTGTCAGTGCTTTCACTACAGTAACCAACTGTCTTCCATTACAGCACCTTAAGGATAAATTCTGGAATTTCATTTTCTACAAGTTCATCTTCATTTTTGGTGTGCTGAATGTTCAGACAGTGGAAGAAGTAGTGATGTGGTGCCTCTGGTTCTCTGGACTTGTGTTTCTCCATCTGATGGTTCAGCTCTGCAAGGATCGCTTTGAATATGTAAGTTTTGATTAAGGGCTGTTTTTTGGGACATGCAAATTCTGTTTCTGGTTCAGGCACTGGCTCATGATAAGGTACAAACAGATCATTTAGACCTTTTCCCCACCCTGCGGTACTGAACATGCGCACTTCCCAGTAGCTTCAAATACTTGCTTTAAAGTACAATGTCAATCTTACTCCTTCAGTTTTCCCATGAGGCAAATGGAGCTGAAGATACTTATTTTCTTTAATAAATTGCTCCTTATATGTGCCATGTAATTACTATTACATAACTGCATGAGATGGCTTCATAGCTCTCCTTTGTAAAGACATCTTAACAACAGAACATCCCTTAGATTGGTGCCCTTTAGGATTGGCCCATGAAGCCTGTTTCTGCACATTCTGTGCTCAGGTTTCACACTCACTTAAATATACTGAATTTTGACTGCCATTGTCTTTACAATATACAGTGCAATTTCCTCTCTACGCTACATTCCACTTTCTGTTAATACCAGGAATAAATTAGGTAGAGATGCAGAAATTGAAGGCTAGGCAAGGAAGAAGAAACTGTAATTTAAACAGTAAATCTTGGCCTTTAAACTATAATGGGCCTGCATTTTCCTAGGCTCCTCTCTCCTGGAATAGCAGTTTGACCTAAATCGAATCCATTATTTTTTTTTTTTTTTTTTGTAGATCTGGGCTTTGCAGACTTTTTTTTTAATAATGTCCAGTAAAGCGTGTTAATTCACAGGTAGCTAAGCACTTACATTTGAAACTGGATTGGCTGGGCTTAGGAAAATTGAGACAGTTGAACAGTGAAAATTGAGCAGTGAACAAGGCAGTCATCTGGTATTTTTAGTGTGGTTCAGAAAGCTGTGAAAGAACAAAGGTCACGTGGGAAGAAATCCTTGTATTCCTTTTACATTCAAAGCATGCATAGTCAGTTTTTGCTTGAACAAATGATACTTGTGTGATTTGCCTTGCAAAGACAGGGGCATGTGGAGCTGAACCAGATACAAAGAAGTAAGAAAGAACCCATTTAAAAACAAAGCATGGGAATCAACTTTGTTAATCAGACCAGAGTGAAGCTTTGGGCAACTCCTTCTTTCCTTGTCTGTTCTTTCTCATCCTGCCCTGGAAGAAAGAGGATAGACCAGTATCCCCTTGGGTTACCTTTGATTTAGACAGACTAGGTGTAGTGCTCTGTTAAGGTAGTTTAGAGATTTAACACACTTTGCATGCTATTGAATGAGACAACTGTTTTCAGTAGAGTCTGTCCAGCAGTCTCTAGCTGCAGCTTAAATATTTTTTTGGGCAGAAGTCTCTCCAGAAGAAAATGACAATGGAAGAACTAGGGGATGGAAGACCAAGCTGGACAAATTCAGATCAGCTATTAGGTGAAAAATTGGCAAAACACCTCTTGAAGACTCTGTGTTAGGTTAGGTTTGTTTCTAAAGTGCATATTAATCCTAAGCAGATGCTGTGGATTTGATGCGGAAACTACTGTGTCTCTGGTTTTCTTCACAGGTGATTTAAACATTAGCTCAAATAATCATAACTGTGAATAAAAAAATTGTAACTGATGGTTAAAAAGTGAATGTAAATGACAGTAACATGAATGAGGCTTTGGGATGGTGTGTGGGTTTAGCTTTATTCTTCTTTATTTATTACTACATTGCAATGTGAAATTGGTTTTATGCTAAAAAGCTAAAGATTTTCCTGAATGAGGTCTTGTTTGGTGAGGTGACAATGGAAGGCAGGGTGGATGAAGTACTCCTTTGAAACCTATCGCATATTTATGTATTGCAGCTATTACAGTATTTATGTATTTATGTGTTGCAGCTTTCCTTTTCTCCCACCACACCCATGAGCAGCCACATCAGAGTGCTGGCCCTGCTCATAGCTATGCTCCTGTCCTGCTGTGGATTAGCAGTTGTCTGTGGAGTTGTTGGCTACACCCATGGCATGCACACGTTGGCTTTCATGGCAGCAGAGGTGAGACTTTCTTCATATGTGTTGTGGTTTCTGCTTTGCCTTTGACCCCTCACTTGGGGGTATCCTGGTACACACGGATTTACTTTTAATTCTCGTAAGAAAGAAACTTTGAAGACACAAACAAATACCCCCATTTTTCAGAAGTTGCCAGATTGGCATCCTTTCTGTCTTTAGCCTTTAACCCTGAAAAAAAACTTAGTCTGAAGAAGAGAATGAGAGGATAGACCTGTAAGATGATGCTGAAATCAAATGACAGCTTATGAAAAAGTAATGATTGTGCTTCATGAGCATTGCAAGAAGGGTTGGTGGAACAGCGCTTGAGAGAGGGACAGAGTGTGTATGAAAGTGTAATGTGCACTTCAGCCTTTCTTTGAGGTTGTATTTTCTATTTCATTTCTCCCCAAAAGGAGTGAGACTAACATCCTTTCCTGAAGGCATACTCATGGGATATGCTTATGTTTGTGTAACAAGTTGTGTCTGAGCTGAGATGAGCAAGGCATTTTTGTGCACTCATGAACACTTTGCACTGTGGAGTAAAACATCAGTATGTTTGTGGAGTGAACATCAGTATGTTTTTGATGTTGTGATGGGTTGTTTCCCTCTGCCTGAAGAAGTGATAATCTTAAACAAAGGAGAGGAATCCAGTATAATTGCAAGTATGCTGTGTTAGCACATCCTTAGTTCAGATAACATGTACAGTTTATTTTTCTTCTTCTATCTTAAATTCATACTTGGAGTTAGGGACCAGAAAGGAAAACAGCTGATAGTAGGAGAATATGATGCTTGTCACACCACAGGTCAGTTATTTAAAACATCGCTTTATTTTTCCCTGAATACAAGAATATGCAAGACCAGATTTGTAATTAAACAGTGGAAGGGTATTTGAAGATTTAACAGCGTCTCTAAAAGGTGGGGTCTCAGTGGTGTCATGTCTGTTATCTTGGCTTGGCAGAAGGATTATCGGCATTGCACCAGCTCAGGCTAGGTTTATCAGGGAGTGTTGTGGTGCCTGTGTTGCCTCCTTAGCGCTGTGCTGTGTGGTAGTGTGAGTGTTTGGGATTGCAGGATGGGGCCCAGCTGTTCATTTCGGTGGGAGCTGTTCTGCGTGCTGGTTAAGGAGGGAGCGGCTCAGTCAGTTTAAGTGTGGGGTCTCCAGCCGAGCCATGGATCCCCTGCTGTGCTGCTGCTGCTGGGCAGCGAGGAACTTTGTGAGGAATGCAGAAGAAAGGGTCTCCTAGCTTTGCTTGCAGCCACTGGTGTTTGAGAACATTCCTGAGCTGAGGGCTGCACAAGCCCATTGGATTTGATAGCCCTTGATGTACTCTGGAAAGTTGTCTGGTCATTCATTGAACTTGTTTGTATGTCAGCCTCTGTGATATCCAAAGGCAACAAATTGCACATTTACTTGGCTTTTTGTACACGAAAGAGCTCTTTGAGTTGTTCTGAATCTTCTGTTTGATAATCACAGAATGATTTGGGTTGGAAGGGACCTTAAAGATCATCTAGTTCCAACCCCCCTGCTATGGACAGGGAATAATGTCCTTTGCTATCATCAAATACATTTATGGTGAAAATAAGCAAAGAATCATTCCCTGTTTAATATTTTTCATAGAATTTGTGATTTTATCATCCTCTTACGCCTGTTCCTTTGCTGCCTTCCCTTTGAAGCAAAAGAATTCTAATCTGTTTAATTTTTCCTCATAGGAGATTGTCTAATATCTTGCCATTTTTGAACACTTTAAATATTCCCTGTATGGATTGGGCTACCATGAGTAATCTCGTTGATTTTAATACCCATCACCCATGTGAGTGGAATAAAACATTTAGGTTTCTTTCTGTACAGGTACTGGCAGTGGCACCTCATAGCAGACTTCAAGCTCTTAGTAAAAAACATTAAATCTTTCAGACTGAAATGTTTTTCTGGTGGTGGCTTGTGTGATGCTCCTTGAGAGGGACCCTGCCAAGTGTATTCCATTAGTGTGAATGAATTACATTGAGTTACATTAAGCTATTAATTTCTCTTCTGTAAACATTGATTTAACTCAGGGTTTTCAGTAAAGCAATATAGATGTTTTTCTTGTGTTTTAGGTAGACTTCCCCTTGTTCTCTGCTGCTTGTCAGCATTTTCTTTACTGCAGAGGGTGGATGTGAAATGTGCAAATGCTCAGAGAAAGTTGAGTAAGGACTTGTCTGTATTTTTGAGTAAACATTAATCTTTTTCTGCCTTAATATATGGTGTTCAAGAATTATAGTACAGCAAGCAGTGTCCAGTCTGTCTATCTTTGCATGGTTTTTTTAAAAGCCAGCTAGTAAACAATTGGCAGATATGTAGGGTGTTGCAAAGGGTTAAATATGCATAGAAGTATTTTTAAAATGCTTTTTACAGATGGAAAAAACTATTCAAACCAACTGGTTTATTGCTACTTTGGGAAGTTACTGGTTTTGATAGTTCTTCTGTCCTGTTTGTAATACTTATGCTGAAGGCATGCCATCAGACCAGTTTCACAGAAGTGGTTTCTGTTGCTCATTGTAAATCCCCTGGATCTCAGTGTCGCTTGGCCTCTGCTAACTACAGGGTGATGTGGGCAGTCTCTGGGGGAAGCATGTCTGGTTTTTTTCACTGTGAGGATAGAATGAAGAAATGGAGCACTGTGGCCTTGATGGATTATAGGGATGTGATGGGGCCACCATCTCTTAGATGATAAGAGCCCGTGGAAATGTAGTTACCTTTTTAGTGACTTGTCTTTACATTTCTGATCTTACACTTTCTGATATGCTCAGGTTTTTTTCTCTGTACTTAGCCTAGAAACGTAAGTCTGATTAAAGTGAGAAGTTACTTTAGCAGCATTTACATCTCAGCAAAGGGAGGCATTATTTAAAATTCACTTCCTCAAATTTCTGTTATTATCCTGTTCTTCCATTTTTTTTTTTAAGAAGTGAGATGAGGAGAGTTAGTTGGTGGGATTGTAGTCTCAACACTTGCTGAGTGATAATAATTGAAAACGGCAATACGTCCTGTGTAGTTGGGAAAAAATGACACTTAACAGCAGTAATGCCAGTGGCTGCTTTAATAGCATTGTGTCTTTGGGAACAGTTTCTTCCATATTTATTTATAAGCCTTATGGTTGTCTCAGGTATATTGTACACACAATCACCTATAGTGACCATTGGTTCACAGGAACTTGATAAGCTGCAATAAATGTGTTGTGTTTTAGCCCTTGGGCTCCTGCATCTGAACCACTGTCCCTGCCAGAATGTTGTTAACATGTATGGTTTTTTTCTTCCTCTTTTGCAGTCTCTGCTGGTGACAGTCAGAACTGCTCATGTGATTTTACGGTGAGTAGCTTATGTTTTACAGGATGGTTGCTCAGGATGGTGGTGCATATAGCATGTTGATGTAAGAGGTGCGTGTAATTACCTCATTGAATTGCAAATGCATGTTTGGAGATTGAGAGCAGCCCTGAGGAGAGACCTGGGGGTGTTGGTGGATGAGAAGCTTGACATGATCCAGTACTGTGTGCTTGCAGCCAGAAAGCTCAACCACATCATGGTCTGCAACCCCACAGTGTGGGCAGCAGGCCCAGGGAGGGGATTCTGCCCCTCTGCTCTGTTCTGCTGAGACCTCACCTGGAATGCTGCATGCAGCTCTGGGGCCCCCAACATGAGAAGGGTGTGGACCTGCTGGAGTGCATCTAGAAGAGTCCTTAGAGATTTTCAGAGGAATGGAGCACCTGCCATGGAGACAGGCTGAGAGAGCTGGGGTTGCTCAGCATGGAGAAAAGAAGGCTCTGGTGAAACCTTAGAGCCCCTTCCAGTACCTAAAGGGGCTCCAAGAGAGCTGGAGAGGGACTTTAGACAAGGGCATGGAGTGAGGGAATGACTTCAAACTGACAGAAGGCAGAGTTAGATTAGATACTAGGAAAAAAAATCCTCCCTGTGAGATTGGTGAGTCACTGGCACAGTGAGTGGTTGCCCAGAGAACCTGTGGATGCCTCACTGGAAGTGGTCACGTCCTAATTGGATGGGGCAACCAAAGGGGTTGGAAAGAGATGATTTTTAAGTTCCCTTCCAAACCAAACCATTGCAGAATTCTATGAGATGAGCCTGTGCTGTTTTTAAGCACAAGTTTTGCAACTGACTTTTTTTCATTTTATTTGAGTGATGTGTGTGTCTTATCTTGAAGCCTTTATTTGAATAAAAGATTGTATTGGTGTTTAAGTAGTTACAGGAACATTTATTTTAAAGCCAGCTAGTAAACAGTTGGCAGATATGTTGGATAGTACAAAGGATTGAATACGTGTAGAAGCATTTTAAGAATGATTTTTACAGCTGGAAATGCATTTTAGGAGTGCTTTTTACAGATGGGGGTTGAAATGCATGGATAGCTTTAGTGGGTGGTGATAGCTTGAGGCATGGATTAAAGTGGATGGGTGCTGCTGGAGGAGGGTTGATAGATGCTACTTCAAGTCATTCTACAGGGTTTCTTTTAAGGTCTTGGTCTCTCGAAGTTTTGTGTTGAAAAAGTCACGTGCATGTGTACCTGTAACACACCTGTGAGTGCATATATAGGACATGGTGTGTAACACAGGACCTCTTTGTGCAGGTCACTGTCAGCATTTCAGGTCTGACACTGAGCTGTAATGATTCACCTGAGAAACACCTCACATGCTGAAAAATGTGCTCCTGTAGTTACTATAATCCTAAAATTGATTTTCAGTACATGAAGTAGTTTTTAGCAAATGCTGCATCTTTTCCATCAGCTGGCAGTGTCTGTAGTGTCAGTGTGGGCTAAGCATTGACGACTTTTTGCTTTTTTTAAATGTTGCTGTTTGAAACCAGTAACATTAAAAAATGTCCCCCTGGAGAGAGCACAGACTGTGGGCACAGGGCCTAGGAAGGGCAAAGAATCCATATCCAGAAGTTTTTTGAAAAAAGGACAAAATAGTTTGAATTATAGAGATGCTATTTAACCAAAAAAAATAAGAATAATGTTGATTTTCCCACTCTTGCAGATATGTAGTTCATCTCTGGGATCTCAACCATGAAGGAACGTGGGAGGGCAAAGGCACTTATGTCTACTACACAGATTTTGTCATGGAGCTAACCTTGCTTTCCCTGGACTTGATGCATCATATCCATATGCTGGTATGAAATACTGGACATAATGCTGAACAAATAGACTGACCTTAAAATAAAGGGTATTGGGTATATGTATTTTATATATTTTTTTACTTTGCTTGTTTTAGAAACCAGATATTACAGAGAAGTTACTTAAATAGAGATGAAAGTATAGAAGGGGGATTTTGGCATTCTTTCCTCCTGTGTAGTTTTCATAAGTTGGAGTCATCACAAATAACTTTGTTAAGGAGTATTAACTACTGTGTGTAATTATCTGCTTAGTAGGTGTTCATTTCGCTTTTTTATTGAGTAATATCAGACTGAATTATTTTCTTTGGCAGCAGGGGATGCTAAGCTGGACAGGGCTGAATACAGTTTATCCTCATTATAAATGCTGTACTGCCAGAGTTGTAGCTGAAGAGGTAATGAGTGGTAGTACCTTTGAACATGCATGGTTGGTCTGAATGGACCCAACAAAAGAAATTCTTCAGGGCTGGTTTCTCTATTTCTTTGTCTCTTAAGACCTGATGCAGCTTCTTGTTTCCTGTGGTGCTTGTTTCTAATCTCTGCTCTGGTTTTTTTCCCAAGCTGTTTGGCAATATCTGGTTGTCAATGGCGAGCCTGGTGATTTTCATGCAGCTGCGCTACCTGTTCCATGAGGTGCAACGGCGAATTCGACGGCACAAGAACTACCTGCGTGTGGTTGGAAACATGGAAGCCAGGTGAGCCTTACTTGCTCTGCAATCTTGATGTAGATCTAGTAGAGAGGACGCTCTTTCTGGTTTTAACAAATACGTAGGATTGACTTGTAGAATGGCAGTATTACTGGTAACATATTAAGTGACCAAAAGTAAACTCACCTGTCCGGTATTTCTTCTCCTGTATTCTCTTGCATACTGCCTTAGTGAGGTGACAGAAGCTCTGCAGAGCTCTCCCTATTTCAATTGTTAAATTCTGGCTTGGCTGGGATAGAAATCAATGCTCTTAATTTCATTAGGCTGTGGTATTCAGTTACTGACTGAAATGAAATCAAAATATTAATGAAAACCTGCCTAGCTTTTCCTGTGTATTTGCTAAACCTGAAGCCAGCTCTAAGACTCTGTACCCAAAGTGGAGCTGAGAGCACCTTGGCAGTACTTTAGTCCATTCCCTTTTAGTGAGGTAATATGGAGAAATTGGGAGGCCTGCTAAAACCTAATATTATACCAGATAGTACTGCATCTCTTATCTGATATTTTCAAAATTCAGCTATGTTCTTAAAATTTTAAGAGCCACAGGGAGTTTTATTCTTTCTGTACATCACTGTACTGTTTTAATTTTGGGCCTCTGGGGGTTTGATTAATTCTGATTGCTGCTGCTGTAGTCCAGGTGGAGAAGGCTGGCTTGCCTGGGAATTCCTGAGGTTTTCTTTTTGGAAAGTCATTTAATGGCTGTGGTATCAGGTTAAGAGCTGCATAATAAATTCATTCGCAATGCATTGCTTCTTTTCAGTAAGATGCAGCCACCGAACCCCTTTGAGCTGCTCACAAAGCTGTTTGAGTTGCATGTGTCACAGACTTCTTGTCTGAGCAACTTGATGTATTTTGGTCATCCTGATTGTGCTGGAAGAACCACATTCTAACTTCCTTCTGAAGCTGCCTCTGGCAGTTGCCTTTACATGGTTGTTCTTCAGGTATATTTCACACCAGCACTACTGTGAAATGTTGCTACATCACTCATCTCTATATTGTCCGTGTTTGGATACCGTGTAGTAACTACTTACATGGTGCTGTAGCTTAAAAAAAAAGAGAAAAAGTCAAGACAAATGGAAATGACAAAATCTGAGGCCAAAATTAGCCAGACCATAAATGCTTATGATCCCGAAGAGACAGCTTAATGGGTACAGCTATTAAAACTCGTTTAGAAAAATGACATAAACCAAATCTATACAGATTATAATTTAAGGATCTCAACAAAATGATCATATAATTGTCTCTTGGAAGGTACTAAGTCAAAGCTTTTTGCACTTAGGATGTATGAGGAGATGTGCAACAAAAGTGCCTGCAAAAGGCATCAGAGGGATGTGTATGTGTGTGTTCCTTTGCAGTGTAGCCTGAGTTATCAAAAAAATAACAAATCTGTTGGCATAGCTCTCTTACTGAAAAATTAACATGGAGAGAAAGGTTTTCTCAGTGCTGGATTCCCTAGAGGGGAGACTTTGTTGAGCTTATGTAGTCATTCCCTCTCTCTCTTCCCATTTCTTTGTAGGTTTGCAGTTGCAACACCAGAGGAGCTGGCAGTGAACAATGACGACTGTGCCATTTGCTGGGACTCCATGCAATCTGCTCGTAAACTCCCTTGTGGCCACCCCTTCCACAAGTATGTGTCCACAGGCTGGGGAGGGTGCACCCAGCTGAGAAGGGAAGGGATAGATGGGCATGGCTGAAATTTACTGTGGGATGACAAGTAACTACCAGCAGAGCTGTTGGGTGCTTGCTGCCTGGGTTGTTTTGGTCTGGTTCTGGTAACAAAGGACAAGTCCTGTTCACTCCAGTCATTTTCATGTTTGAGTTGTTCCACCTGGTGCACTTCTTTTCTCCCAAACTAAGAGTGCGCCCCTTGTCAGCTAATGGGTAACTAGTGCTGAGTTTCTCAAACACAGATCAGTAGGTTTGTTGTGTGTAGGTTGTGTTGATTTTCAGGTGAAGAAGAAAAATGGGAGCTGGACCCTTAAGTACCTTCCAGATGTCAGCTTTAAGGAGAAAACAGGGAATATTTTTATATAGTGCATCCTCACATGGTGGTGAGTTGCCCAGGACAGTTGTGGAGGCCAGGTCTGATCTGTGGTTTCAAGGGCAATGGTTGCATCAGGGCAGTAAAAGCAGTTAACCAAACCAGCAGAAATGGTCCCTAAGCAGCTGGTAGTTAGAACACGGAGACTTTGGGCCAAAGAACCTCTTCATACAGTGCTTCTTACACTCATTCAGTATTGAATAGTAGCAGATGCTTGTGGACACAGTGTGCTGAGATGGATGTGACTTTCCTTGGATCTTTTGTAGCAGTGCTTGCACTTCCATGCCTGTGCTTAAATATGAAGGGAGATACAGGGATTGAATCAGGCGTTTCTGGAGGGCCATGTGATGAATATCCAGGTCAGTTAAACTGTCCCTGTGGCGTTACTTTCTGTAAATAGCTTTTTACTTTTCTGGTAACTGTCAAACCAGAGGTTGTAATCTGTGTGCTAATTTGTTGTCATTTATGACAAACCTTGCCATAAATATTTATCTGTGTTCCAATAAGTCTCTAATGAGATAATGTGCCTCCATAGCAGAAACTCCTCTTCCAGTGCTACTGAATCATGTGAATATTTAATCACCTGCTGAGCACTTGAGAAGCCCAGGGTCTTCTCTTCAGAAAGGCATTTTCTCTGTATTTAAAAGGATCCTTTTGTATTTTTCTCCGAAGCAATTACAGTTCTGAAGCAAGTTACACTCCATGGTGCTTTTAGGGAGGGAACATGTTACAGTGGATGGCTTGCATATAAAACCAGATGTAACTAATAACCCTATTTACAACCTGAGAGTGGTTTCTCTCCTCATAAAAGCCTGGTGATTTTGTCAACAGGCTGAACACTGTGTCCATTCTCAATTATGTGGGATTTTTTTTGCACCATCAGTTATTTGGAGTGGAAGAGAAGGTAGCAGGGAAGATTGCTGTTGCTAAGGTCAACCCTGTGCCTCAATATTAACGAAATTTAATGGGAGTAGGTGTCTGAATCTCTTAGGTATGTTGAAATTCTCTTCTTTACCTTCTAGGAAGCAGGCAATTTCACGAGTTGTTGCTCTGAAAGGTTGCCAGCCTTGATCTGGTGCTGGCCCTCCTCTTACTGAGGTGCTGTGGGTGACCAAGTCCTTCTGTCTGTGTGGTACACAATGGGTGTGACCACAGCTGGCTTTTAGGGCCTGGTGCTGATGCAGCTGACATGGGGTTGTGCCCATCCCACCATCTCGGCTGTTGAGCCATAGAGGAGCAGCAGCAGCAGCGTAGTGGCAGCTTGGGACACTCCATGTGTTTCCCAAGTGCCCTCTGGAGTACAGCTCTAGCAGAGGTTTGAGTTTGCTGTGGGCAGGGTGGTTTTCCTGTGGTCAGGGAGGTGACATTGGACAGCAGTGCCACTGCCAAGGTGGTGGAAGGTGGCAGATTTTTGCTGTGGTGCTTTGGTTGCTTCTGGGAAACCCATCACTGTGTATCCCTCCATTGCAATATGATGGAAAACACTTCGGCGAAGTTTCAGGAACTGGACAGAATCCTTGTATCCTTGACTTCACTACAGTCCTGCAATTAGGGCTTTTCCCTTGCTCTGTCACCTCAGACCTGTGATTTGTGCCTTCATTGTTTGACCTTTGTATGTCTTTACCTTTCTAAAGTGTTTTGAGAACTTCTGGAAAAAAATCCACCCTGCAAATGTGAAGTATGTGTTATAATATTGGGAAGTGTTTAACCCTGTGAAATTCAATTTTTCCACACTGAAAATTAGATTTAACTTGAACAAATAACTGCAATTGGGTCATACCAGCATGAATCCCAAAGCGTGCACAGCTTTGAGTGTTTCAACCTGCATTTCAAACACTTCTCACTTTCTGCAGGACAGAAAATGTTCAGAATTAAGTAAGAATTGTAATGGCACAGAATTGCTAGTATTAATACATCTGTTTAGAGAGTTCCTGGAGTGGTACTGACTTTTGTGGTTTGGGTATTGGTATTTTGAAAAGCTATTTGAAAACACTGAAGGTGTCGTTGCCTCATCACAGGCAGAACTGCTGTGAAAATGTGTCAGGATACATTAACTATGTGTCCAGTTGGTTTTTGCCTTTTTCAGTTGGGAATGGTGAGAGAAAAGAAATGCTTTCTTTTCACTACCAGGCAAAACTTGCTTGTTCTGAGCTAGAGGGGCAACAAGCTTGAAGAGTGTTTTAAGCTTGCGATAAATCTGCATGCATGTTTATAAAAAGTGAACACTTAAATATTTTCAGCTGAAAGAAATAAGAAACCTATGCCAAAGGCATCAGGAGCTCATTAAGGGTATCTCTGAGCAGTCCACGTGTTGATGGTGTGTACAGAATATGCTACAGCTGCTTGATGTACTTGTGATAATGGTATCTTGGAAAAAGGCTGCAAGCTCACCACAGTATTACTGTTTTCCTGTCAGCTCGTGCCTGCGGTCCTGGCTGGAACAAGACACATCCTGCCCCACCTGCAGAATGTCTCTTAATATCACTGACAGTCATCATGTGAGGGAGGATCACCAAAGGGAAAATCTGGATGAGAACCTGGTTCCTGTGGCAGCAGCAGAAGGCAGACCACGCCTGAACCAGCACAATCATTTCTTCCACTTTGATGGTGAGCTGAGCACATTTGACATCCGCTGCTGTTGCCCAAATAAACAAGGGGAGCAGCCTTCTGTAGAAGGGAATTCTGTCTGTGCTTCAGCTGAAACTCAAACCATGCTCTGCTTGTGTTTGTCAAACACCTTTGTGTTTCTGATGGTTATTTTGCAAGAGCTCAGATGTGTCTCTGAGGTTTCCCAGAGCTGTGGAGATTTCTTGAAAGATTTTGTACAAATGCTCACTTTTTCTAGATTTGTTGTGGTCGGCAGCTTCAGTTACTGGCATTTATTCGTTGTGTGCCATGTTGACCAGCAGAATGGGAAGTTACTGTGTCTTTTTTTGTAACCATGTAGTGGTTAATCAATGACAGTCAAAAAGGGTAAAGAAGCCCTTTGTGGTGCAGTCTAAAAGTCAGTCTTTCCCCTATACCCTAGCTAATGTGTGGTTGTCAAAAGTCTATTGGCCACTCAATTTACAAAACACTTGCAATGCTTGGTTAGGTGCAGAAGATTAGTCTCAGAAGGAATCATGTAACCACAAGTTTTACATGTTTGGGGGTTTTTAGTAGTGTGTTACAAGTATTCACAAAGCAATTGTAATTCCTGGCCATGGTAGGTTCTGTGTATGGAGACAACTTGTTTTGAAAAGCGCAATTTATGTTGTTTGTCTTTCAGACTTTTTTTTAGAGTTTTGGTATTGGTGTGAGCTTGTCTTCCACAGTTTCTCAGTAGATTTCAGTACTGCAAATATTCAACTTTGGCCTCTGCCCTTGTGGAGCTCCCATGAGACAGTTGAGATGCCACAAACTTACACAGTGACCTGTTCCTCATCTGTGCTTGTTTTGAAATCTTTAGAGATTGTGGGGGGAGAATAATGGGCAGAGAAGGGTCAGACGATTTCTATGTACATGGAGACTGGCTGACAGCTTCTGCATGGCCTCCACTTCTGGGGTGCTTTAGGTCTCCAAAGGACATTTATGTTTAAAATAACACTGTATTTTTGATGGCTGTCCTCCCCAGTGCTCTCTGGTGGCTTGGAGACCTGCAGAATTACCATGGAGATAGAAGGAGAAGTGGCATAGAGCAAAGCCTGTGTTTATTTAAGTGGCAGCACAGAAGGAGGAGGGAGCCACCCATGTGCCCTATTCTGCTGAGCTGAAGCACACGATTGCAGCAGTCACTTTGTTCAGTTACTCTGTGTCCCTTTGAAGTAATATTTCTAAGCGATGACCCATTTTGGGCCTGGATTCTGATTGCTTAGAAGCTGTACTGTTTTTAGTAAAATTGCTGGATTTATTAATATATTCCAGAACTGGATTTGACTCTGGATTATTTTAATTTTCACTTTATTAGGAACATTAAAAACAGAAAACAAGGGTGTGTTTTTTCCTTGATCCTTTTCCAGCCCCCACATTGTTAAACCACTATGACAGTGTGTTTGAAGAGAATATTGGCAGTTACTGATTCACTCCAACCATCTCCATGTTTGGGACATCTTAGGGATAGATTGCACTGCAGAACTCCCTGTATGTACCTTATGGAATGTGAAGACTTGCGTTAAGTACACATAGAAGTACTTGGCCTGCTGAGATACTCATATTCTTTCTTGACTTCCTTGGTCATGTCTTACTCCCAGGCTCCCGAATTGCCAGCTGGCTGCCCAGTTTTTCTGTGGAAGTGATGCACACCACCAACATCCTCGGAATTGCACAAGCCAGCAACTCCCAGCTCAATGTTATGGTAAGACTGCATCTCAGCCTTCCTGTTTGTGTTGTGTAGGGGAAAGGGTTACGTGGAGATGGAGAACATTAAAGGGGAAGGAAGTTGAAACAGTGGTTAAACACTACATGAAAACTGTTTTTCTGAGTGAGAGAAACTTTATTTTCTCTCTAAAATCACTTAATTTTATTAAGTTAGGGCTGTATTTAGGTTCAAATGTCCCAGCATAAAAGAACAGGTCTGGAGGTAGGTGAATGAGGTAGAAAAGTGGCATGTACTTCCTGGGTAGATAGGCAGACTTTTTCTCAGCTTGCTTAGTGCAACGTCTTTAGCTCTTTTTCAGTACCTCTGTGACAACTTGAAGCATCAAAGGGTGTGAGTGTGTAACCAGAGAATTTAGCTGTTGGTCGAGTAGTAACTGATCAAACTCATTCTATAGCTTTTGATTTGTTTTTTAAATCTTTAATAGCACTAAGCTTCAAGATAGCAGTTTCAGTGTCTTATCAGTGTGAGGTAGGCTCTCTAGCACCCTCAGCTTTTGTTGATTCATGATGATGATAGAAATGTAGAGCATGAAATTCCAGATTTGCTGAATTCATCCATAAACACTCTAATGTAGTAAAGAAAGAAAAGGCTGTGTCCTCATGAAGCACTTCATTTTTTTTGAGAAGTGCTGTTTCCTTTGAGTTCTTCAAGCTACCGTGTTCTGTATCATGTTACTTAAATATTCAGTGAGATGTCTCAGGAAAGTGATGGAATTTTCTGAATGTTAGGTCTTTCCCATAGCCTTTACTTCTGTTTAAACATCAGCAGGGTAAGGCCACTATTTTTAGGGTGTTTGAGGCAGGGAGCGAGCAATGAGGTGTTGGCAGATGATTTATTAGTTAAATATTCAGGAACTCTCCATCTGAGGTCAGTTTAATTTTTCTTTTACTGGACAGAGTGACACAAATGGGCTTTGTTAAGGATAAGTAATGTTTTTTTAGGATTGTGTATTAGCAAAAGTATAGTAGCAATTTATATTAAAATGTCTGCTTTAATGGAAAGGCCCAGGTTAGCAAATTGTTAAAGTGTTACACATTTTTAATAGAAAGTAAGTGAAATTCTCCTTTGTGTTACTGAACAAAAACCTAGGGAAGTATTTTGAGGGGAAACCAGAGGCTGAAATGCTAAATCAGTTGGCTTGGTCACAAGTTAGTACAATGGAGGGTTAGGTTTGCAGTAGTTGCTTGTGTTGGAACTCACTGTCAGTTGCTGTATAGTTTTTGCTTTGCTCTCAAAACTCCTCCACCTTTTTTTTCTTATTGCTGTTCTCATTCCTCCCTATCCCCCATGACTTTGGGCATTAGTGCAATAGAGATTTTTAATATTTAATGAAATCTAGTTGTTGGACTGCAAAAGCATATTATTTGCCTGTTCTCCTACCTTTACTTATTTAATTTGGATATTATTTAACTAACTTGAAATTCAATAATAACAGTTCCCTGACAATTCAGTTTAATTTATTTGAATTTTCAGACCCTATTAAACTAGTTTGTAGGCAGGATGGCTGGAGGGAGTGGGTTATTAAAACTTGTTCCACTTGTCCTTATCGGTACCATTTTGGAACCAGTCTGGCAAAAAGCAAAATTGTTTTTTTCTTCCCAGTGTTGATCTAACTTTCAGTCACCCATGAGTTTTGTATAGATCTTTATTTAAAAGGCTGTCATAAGAAGAGGGTTTGGAAGCTTTTGAAGCCTTTGTGCATCTACAGGCACTGTTCAGGGCCATGTGGTGTCTCCCTAGGAGCTGCAGTTTTGCTGTTGACTTCAGTGGAGGCAGCATATTGCCCTGGAAGTCAATGCCAGCATGGTTTTTCTTTCTCTTTTCCTTCTGCATGTGGGTTTGCGTATCATAAGCAGCATCTTTGAGCTGATAATATTTTTAATCTCTTTCTGTTGACATACTTATCAACTAACTTCTATTTACTGCTGATATTGACTGTATTGCTTTCTCCAGGCCCATCAGATTCAGGAGATGTTCCCTCAGGTTCCTTATCATTTAGTCCTGCAGGATCTGCAGCTAACTCGTTCTGTAGAGATCACCACTGACAACATCCTAGAAGGACGCATCCAGGTGCCTTTCCCCACACAGGTGAGTTATAAGACTGTGCACCTAAAATTACTTTCTTTCTTATCAGAGCACTGAGCCTGTTAATAATGAGTGAGGGGAATGAAGCAAGTTGAAGCACTGGTGAATATGGGATTTGTTTTTCCCTTTGTTTAAATCTCTGTAAATGCAGTGTATTCAGTCATGTACCAAAAATATATTGAAAATATCCTAGCTAGACAAGAGACAAATATTTGCTCAGTTAAAGCAGCTCTTCCCGGTCTCTCTTGTGCAGAGCTTTTAGAACATTTCCAGTTGATTTCTCTGCTGACAGATAATTGAATTGTACCACTTAGGAAGATTTTTTGCAAAGAAAGTCAGCAAAATGATGCCTTGTTCTTAATTAGTGCCAGCAGATTTCAGTAAAGCAGTCTGGGGACAATGTTTCTGTTAATAAGAATATTGAATTCTGGTTCTGTGCGCATCAGATAGTACTGTTATCTGGAGTCTGCGTGTGGGGAAGCAGAGAGAATTCTCTCTCAACACAGAGCATTCTGTTTATTGCTAACTTATCTGTTTCTAAATTGAACACAACGCCTGACATTGCAGAGGGCAGAGTTTGAATGTGTTCAAAGAAGAACTCGGGTTTTTTGCCATTTCCCACACTGTATTAAACTCATGATGTTTGCATTTCAGCGTGCAGATAGCATTAGACCTGCATTGAACAACTCTGTGGAAAGGCACAGTACTGATCAGGAGGATACTGGAACTGTCACACAGGTAATTAGGCATTAAAATGGGCAAAAAGCACAATTAGAAGCTGCATGGACTGGTAGGTGCCTGTGGTTCTGTACCAGGTCAGGTTGGTGGCAGCCCTTCCTTGCTTTTCACATCAGAGCTAACACGGTCAGGCAGATAAATCAGATATGAGTATGGTGCCCCTGTAGAGGATTATCTGTATGCTTTTCTTTTTCTTCCTTCAGGGAAAGTGCTCTCAAATGGTACAAAGAAAAGATCATCATGTCTCTTTTCATGTCTGGTCAGCCCATGCCCGTCTGTGGAATATGAAGAGCAGGGTGCTTTGCTCTTCCCCTTTCTCTTCTCATTCCCATTCTGTACATCTCCAAACACTTCCATTAAAAGGAGGAGTATTTCTTTTATGGGTATAAGAATTTTTTTTTCTGTTCTGGAGGAGGTACTTAAAGACATGGGGAGCTTTGGTGGGAGTGAAGTGAGATATTAACAGGACCAAGAGATAACAGCCCTTCTATATACAAAGCACAATAATGGGTTTTGCTGTTCTTCACTAAGGGCTTTACTAAGCAGCATGTGCTAGCTAAAGTGTGGCAGGGAAAAAACATAACCCTGTGAATAGAGTAAGATCTCATTTCACTTTTGTTTTCCCTGACTGTAATAGGGATATCCTGATGGTTTCTGTTTTATAAATCTCCCTTTCTGCTGGCTGAATGAATTTGTGAGGTGTGTGACTTTCTCTGCAGCCTTTAATGACCTGAATACCCAACCTGTTACTACCTGGAATTCAACCTTGGAAGTTCCCTTGTTAGCAGGTTGCAAGACAAAAAACCCTTTGATTTGGTTTGATTATGCCGTTGAGGCTGAGGAAGAGGCGGTAGCGATGGTAGAGGTATTTGGTAAGAGCCTGGCGTAGCAGCTACAGAGCTGTAGGAATGAAAATCTTGGTCTGGATCAAGTATTTTTGGGTTTCTTTTAAGGTTTTGGAGGCTTTTTCCCTGCTCTTTAATGAGAGAAACCTCTCTTGGTACAAATGGTATCTAACTGGTTATCCTTAGCTTGGTTCTGGCTTCAAATCCTGCTTTGAATTGATTGTGTTGCTGTTCATCTTCTCTCCTGCCTGGCACTGCCTGTATTTCTGTCCTGCCTTCTACAGAACCTGAAAAACCTGGGAGTGATGTTCATACATCACAGCACTGAGCACCTGCTCTCTAACAGAGATGCCTTTTTGCTTTGCAGCACTGGTGAGCACTGCTCAGGTGATATGTTTTGGCTGGAGTGAATGGTGGTTTGAATGGAGAACCTGTTTTTATCATGTAGGATAGCACAGAGATGGCCTGGAGACAGTGGAACAGTTGTGAATATCCCGCAGTTTAGTCGGGCTGCTGGTGGCTGCTTGTGTGGGATGAACTGGTGGTCTGTGTGTGGGTTTTCCTGGATGGATACTTACCGTGCCCAACAGGAATCATAGGCAAGAACTGAAGTGGGAGACTGAGACTGCCATGCATAGAGCGAAATGTGCTGCTGGGTAGTGTTGTGGAAGCTGGAAGGTGCTGCTGTCCTCTTCCTGCCTCAGAAATGCTTTGTGCATTTAGTGTTAGCTTAGGCTGCCTTGGGACCAGCTGCTCCCTCTTGTTACAGAGCTCAGAGTTCTACCAAGGACTAACTCCTTGCTATTGAGAGTATTTCTGTCGTGGAGAGGAGCCTTGGCAGCCTCCAGCTCTAGGAACCTCTTGTCACTTTGGTGTCCCCTTGATTTTGCTTTTAATTTGTAACTAAATGCCTGGTGTATCTCTTTCTGCTTGCCAGGAGAATCTGTTGCTGTAGTCAGTCAAAGGCTTGTCTGTGAGAAAAGGGCAAGCAGCAAACAAGCTACTTCAGCAGGGTGCACTGGAGTTTCGAGAAGCTTTTTAAAGGCAAGTGAGAAGGGACATAAGAAGCTGCCATCATCTCCTCTCAGTGTGACTTGAATTTCTAAATTGTGGATATATAGACCTTGACACCTTCTGACACAGTCTCTGAGAGAGACTGTGGAAACTCCAGTTCCTTTGTGCTACAGCCTTAGAGTAAGTTTTACTTAAGTTTTTATAGGCATTCTACCTCTCTTTATTTATTTATTTTTTTTTTTAATCAGCATACCCACTGGGAATCTTTGTAGATCTCCAACAGCAAGTGGAGATCAGCAGCAACCCATCAGTTCTGCTTGCTGGAAACAACACTTCTTAGGGCAGCTAAGACGCTCAAATAAAAGAATCCTTCTTCATGAGTAGTGTTGGTTTTCCTAGTGCCTTATGTCATATTATGACTTCATTCTACTTAGAGTTCAAAGGTCTTAAGATAGAGATAATGACTGGCTTTTTTTTCCCCAATTGTAGCTTGTGGTTTTGGGGCGTAAGTGCTGATACAATGTAATGGTAGTTGAGAGGCATCTCTGAGCACCATCATGGTATAAAACATGTTACAGGTTTGTGAGATAATGCTCTAAGTACTGACAGCCTCCATCAGTCCTGGCCTGTACCCCTAGTGAGACACTGTGCTTGTGCTTCTCTCCAGCTGTGCGTTGGAATGCTGATGCTTCCAGTGATGTGCATAATGCTCTGCCTCCTCTCCATCCCTATCCTGTGTGCCCTCCCTTGCTTAAGTACTTGGTGGCTATTTAGAGACACTTCTGAGGCATCCCATGGCTTTCATGAAACCTTTTCTCTTGGAGCCTGAAAGAGGAATAGTTTCTGTAGTATACGGGTTTCTGCATCTGTGATCTGCTGCACTACTGAGGGTTGTCATAACCTTTACTGAAATTAGCTGTGATAGTTTTGTCTCTAAAACCTCCTTGGTAACAGTTCCTGTGCTCAGATAGAGGACTGGGCTCTGGGTATTGATTTTTGAATCTTTGTAACCTTATGAAAAACCCCCAAACCTTAGGTGAGCCAACTCGTGTCTTCTGATAAAAATGGGCCAGGGGGAAAAAGAAGTGATCTTGTCTGAACACTGACTGCAATGAGTGACCTCCTCCCTGCTTCCCCCAGCAGAGCCTTCCCTGCCCACCTGCGTGGTAATCGGAAGCAGCAGTTGAGTTGCTCTGTACCTGTTCTGCTGGGTCTGCCAAGGTCATCTTGGCCCCAAGTACAATCCATGGGATTGTTCTGTGGGGCTCTCCCTCCTTCCTCAGGGATGTGGCAGTGCTTTGAGGCAGTCCAGTGGTGCCCCTGTTACCCCAGTGCATTCATGTGTGTGGTACTGGAGCCCTTTGGTAAATTCCAGCCCTGACGTTTTTGCTGAGGGAGGCTGAACACCCGTACTTGTGTTTGAGGTTGCAGTGCTGTGCTGACTTGGGCTCTGGGATTCCTTCTTGGCTCACCTACCTAATGGGAAGTGACATTTGTCTTGGTGTTTGCTCTCTGAAGGCATTGTGTCAGGGAGATGGCGTTACTGGCCTGTCTCTGGGGCTTTGGGATGACTCAACTTGTTTTGCCCGTCAGCTGCCTAAACCTGTGTGTTGTACTGTGATGCTGCTCTGTCTGGGCAGTTGGGGCTGGAGCAGCAATCCCTCAGTCCTGCCATGCTGCCCATGGAATTGGCCATCGTGGCTCCTCAGCAGCTCTGCCAAAGGCCCAGAACCAGGCAGGAGGGGCTGACTTGGCCAGTACTTCCCTAGAGCATCCCACTTGCTTGAGTCATCTAATGGGGTACCAAATGATGGCTACACCCCTCAGCCTTTCGCTGCGGTGATTTGTTTCTTGACACCACCATGCTTGGCTATCACCATGGTTCTGCATCGGGGGGCTGATCTGATCCTGTCTGACAGGGTGTGATCAGGATGTGCTGTTTCACCTCTGCTGCTGTACCCAGAGCCATCATCCATCAGCTGTTTTCGGGTTAGTGTTATCAGCTGGCTGTCAGGGGGGAGAGGTGCCATGTGGGGGCTGCCAGCTCCTTTCTTGGCACACTGTGCTTGGGACAGTTGCCAGCCTTGCTCCAGCAGTCTGAAACAGGATAATTTGGGTGCTGCAGAACCCAGTGAAGCGAAGCCTCATAAATTCCCTTCTTGAGCACAAATAATCTTTGCAAATACATTTGTTATTCTTTCCTTAGTATGTGGATTTCTGCTTTTTCAACCCTTTACTGTTGCATCACTTGTCAAGTCAGCTGCAGAATCTGACTTTCAAATGCCCCATTTTCAGAGAGCATTAATTATGAGTAATTAATGTTTGTCTTTCAAACATGGCATAAAAGATACAGCGTTATAGGATACAGGATCTTTGAGCATGGTTTGAAACATCTTTGTTCTGTTTTGTGGCTGGGCTTTTCAAAGGAACCCAAGGGAGCTGGGTACAGCAGGTGACACTCTGGTTTCTTCCAGTGCCTCAGAAAATGATGGTTCTTTGTAGCTTGTTGTTTGATGCAAAGAAGCCCAAATTTTGCAAAGACTTTTGCCTTATTTCCTTTTCTCTTAGACTGAGAGAGTGCCGCTTGAACTGAACTCCAGACTGGAAGAAATGGTGGAATTCAGCGAAATGGATGCAGAACCTAATGAAGCAGAAGATTTTGAAGCCAGGGGAAGTCGCTTTTCCAAGTCAGCCGATGAAAGGCAGCGTATGTTGGTTCAGCGGAAGGAGGACTTGTTGCAGCAAGCTCGAAAGTACGTTCCTTCCTGAAACTCCAGCCTGGCCACTCAGGTGGAGTCCTCCAGAATGGGTTTCAAATGGATTAGGACCACTGAGAGCCTGGTTTGATGCGAAAAACAGTAAGAGGAATGAATACATCTACCACCCACAGCAGGCTCAGGATGCTGTTTGACACAGCTAAACCCAACTCTGAAATAGTGTCATGTGTCCCAACATGCACACAGTTTCCTGTGCAGTTGATCCAAAGCTCTTTGAAATTAAAGGCTGATTTCTCCAGCTTCACTCTGGCTTTAGTCTGAGCATTTACTGAGAACAGATTACTTGGGCTGAGTCCTTTAGTAATCTTTAGTTTGGCTCCTGGCACAGGTGTCAGCCCTCACTGCCTGTGCTCTTAGCTGAAATTCCTGTCAGGCACCACTTCTTCCAAATACAGAGCCCAGAGCAGCGCAGATCTGACAGGTGACCCTTACTAGACCTCACCAGAGGAGCTCAGCACCAGCCAGTCAGCACCGCTGAAGAGAGGGACCAACTTGAACTGTTTCTTTTAGCCCAAGCAGTTACAGCTTGTAATAGCTGTTACAGGTAGAATTCAACTTTTTTACTGGTGTTCCAGATACATTGGTGGACTCTACTAGTATCCAGTTGCTGATTAAGCAGAGAAGGAAAAGCACTTCAGTGATGTAGAAAACACTTTGTAGTGTTTTTAACAAGTGTTTTCCCTTCCTTTGTATCACAGGGACACTGCTGAGAAGGGTCTACAACAACCCCACTGAGTTCTGGGTCCTTTGGTGTTGTCAGGCTACTGCTGCTCTTTTTCTTTTCCACATTGAAAAGCCTTATAAGTACCTGGGGGTGTGACACCTTTCATAAGTCTATAAACAGAGTTGCTCCTAGACCTAATTTTTCCTTAATGTTCGAAAAAATCAGAGACAGAGTATTTTTCACTTTCTGGTTTACTGGTTTGAAGAGCTGTTGAATTTCAAACTACTGTTTTTTGCCATTGAAGTGTAAGAATTCACTGGGATGTTAACTCTGGCAGCAACTTCCTTGTCCTCTGGCCTTACACTGTGCAGCCCCTAGTGCCCCTTCTGTCATGGGCTTACTCGCTGTCATCAGGGAGTGCCTTCTTGTGGTAGGCAGTGCCAGAGGCTGAGGAGCGGAGTAACAGGAACAGAGGGAGTTGTAACTCACCTGCTGTGAATGGCTCCGAGTTGAGAGGACAGCCCTGACCTTTAGAACTGGCTCCTTCCCACAGGCACAAGGATCTTGCACAAAACCTAAGAG
Source organism: Platysteira castanea (assembly GCA_013397175.1). Lineage (NCBI taxonomy): Eukaryota > Metazoa > Chordata > Aves > Passeriformes > Platysteira > Platysteira castanea. The sequence goes on along the minus strand of VYXC01013399.1, from coordinate 149,426 downwards.
CTTCTGCCAACTCTGCAGAGCCTGTTGTAGGTGACATGGGCTTTTTTTAGGAGCACATAGCTCGTGTGCACTTCTATAGAGGTATTTTCCTGCTAGTTTGCCTTCCAGCCTTCCCCAGCTGCGGGGAGGCATTTTTCAGAGCCAGAATGAGGTAGGTTCTGCTCACTCATCTTTTCCTTTTTTTCCCTCAGGCGTTACTTAAACAAAACCTCCGATGAGGAGCTGAGCACAGAGAAGCCTTTGCCTGAGGGAGCGACAGCCGATGCCGTCACCCTGCGCCGCAGGACCCTCGCTGCCGCTGCCGAACGGAGACTTCAGATGCAGCAAAACTCTTAGCGCTCGCTGCCCCTCCTTCCTCCTCCTCGTGAGCAACGTTGAATAAATAAATAAAATACAAAAATCCCTGCGCTTTCTATACCAGCAGGAAAGTGTCTCTTCAGAGTTCAGCTGGCTGTGCTGCCGAGTGAGCTGGCTGCCTCTCTGCTGTATAAAGCATGTGGTCTAATAATGTTTGGACAGCTGACAAATTAACCCTTTTTGTAATATTTTCTATGTGACGTTGATCCTTTCCACAACAAAAAGCAATTTCTAAACCACGGGCATGATTTCTGCAGCTGGCATGAGCTATGGGGCTGACTGCACAGCAGAGGCTGGGGGAAGTGTGTTCTGAGGTAGCTGTGGGTGCAGGCCATGGAGCACATGGGCATGTTCTGCTCGAGATCAGGGGCAGTTACTCTGGGGGAAGGAAGCTTAGAAGCTTGCAGCAAGCCTGTGTTAGACGAGCAGGCTCCTCAGTCCCTGTTCCTTCAGCAGCCAAGGGTGTTACGTAGGGCGGCTTGAAAGGGCTGGGGGAGCGTCGCTGGGAGGTTCCTACACTGGATGAAGTTGTCTGGCTACGCAACACAGGAAAACCTGAATTCATGAATTGTGCAGCAAAGCACCGATTCACGCTGATTCCAGCATGAAATAGTTCACTGTTGCTGGACTCTTCTGCACTGGCAGAGGTCTGGCTCTGTTCATCCCCAAGGCTGCACTTTTCCTTTGCCTTTTATGTCCAGAAACAAGCAAGGAACAGAGGGAGATCGAGTGAAGAAGAGGGACCTGAGGCAAGGTTACAGCACTGCCATGAGCCGAGGGCGTTGAAAGTAAAACCTGCTTGTCCTGGACTCCAGCGCAACACGGATGGGACGGTGTGGAGATCGCTCCAGTATCTTGCTTTTTATTTCATTTTTAACCCCACAACCTCATCATGAGTTTATTCAGAAAGACTGGAGGAATGGGGGCAGCTGGACCTTTGCTGGCTGCAGCCCAACCTGCTAACCTGGATTTTCTTAAGAACTTTCGAGATTCCCTTGGCACCGCCGCCGCTAGCTTACATAGTTGAATTTTACATGGCAGTGACTTAATTTTTAAACTTATGAAGAGTGAGTTCTAGTTTCACTGTCCTTTAGAAGGAGCCCAGTATTATCTAGAATTGTTGGTAACTTTTTTTACAGTTGGATTTTAGGTGAAGGTGAATTTAATGAGAGGAATTGGATCGATGTTTAGGTGAAAATAATTTATTTCAATAAAACTCTTTGGGAAGCCTTACCTTGCAATGCTATTAGTAAACCTCAAAAATTTTTTTTGAGATCTTTGGTTTTGCCTAGAACACAGCTGTTTTGTTTTTATTGTTAAAAAACCCCAACCAAACAAAAATAAAACCTTGATCAGTGTTGGAAGTTGTTTGTAGATTTCTGTAGCGTGATTTCTCATGTTCCTGGTGCGTGTCCAGTCTGTAAATGGGGCACCTGCACTTTGTTCCCTGTTGGTTCCCCCTTTACATCCGAAGAGAGGGAGCCCAAATGCCTGACACTGGGTTTGGGAAAGTTCTCCAAAGCCTTTGGCTGCAGGGTAGTAATTGCTACTGGAATTTGGCTGTGCTGTGAAGGGGGAAATGAAGGAGAAACAGTGTCTCAAGGGACTGAAACTCAGGTGGGTTTTGAGCTGTCTGGCAGTGTGTGGGTGGATGAGAGCTATTGCTCGTGTGAGCAATGCAGAGTTTGGGTTGTGATCCAGGCAGCAGAGTCGATGTTCCTCTGTGAGTGCAGAAAACAGCACAGAAATCCTCGAGGGCTCTGGGTCTCCATGAGTTCCTCCTTGCTGCATTTCTGGCAGATATTGTACCTGATGATGCACTTTGTACGTGATGAGGCAGACTCATCCCACCTCCCTCTTGGCAGAGGGGCTGCCTGCAGCCAGGATGGACTTTGACCTGGCTGTGGGCAATGTCCACCACCTCGGCTCATTCTCTGCCAGCCAACCACCTTCAGGGCAGAGTGCTCTGCCCTGGAGCAGTTTCCTGCCCCCTTCTCAGACACAGAAGCTGAGGAGTCCCTGGTTCCCCAGGGCTTGGCGGGCAGCACCAGCGGTGCACAGGCCACCTCCTCCCGCTCCTGGTGCTCCGGGAGCTGTGACATCCTGCTCCCTTCAGTTCCACCACTGCAAAAAGGGTGCCTGGGAAGATTCCGGCAAAGCAGCTCTCCCCAGCCCTCCCTGCCTGCTGCAGGACCCTGCTGTGGACTCCAATCCTTCCGCCAGCAGCAGATCCTTGGGGAAGGAGAGGGTGTCATCTGCCAGAGGTCCTGCAGTTCCTCGGGCTGCAGCAGAGATGTGAGAAGGAGCTTCCCGGCGTCCATGGGAAGAGGAAGGTTCCTGGAGCTCCACCAGGGAGGGTGGGGATGTTTCAGAGATTGGGGCTGTTCTCTCGGACTTCTGTTCCGCTCCTGACTTTTCCCGGCACTCCCTGAGGAGCGGACCCTGGCCAGCCACTGGATGGCACCTTTGCCTGCGGCAGCGCTGCACAATGACCTACTTGAGCCATGAAAGGCTGGTTTGTGCAGAGGAGCACAGGACCAGCGGTGGCCTCTAGGCTGGCTCTGTCTCCCTGGAAAGGGAGGTCATCTGAGGAGAGGCCTGATCGACTTTCCCAGGGCCAGCATACGCTTCTGGTCGCAGTAAACAGCAGGAACCTTGGAGAAGCCGTGTCGGTCAGGAGCTGCTGCTGCGTGCCGGAGTCTCTGCCACCCACCCTTCCCTCCTCGGGGCTGGGCAGGGGACACGCCAGGGGTGGCACAGGGGGTCCTGGGGGCCTGGGTCACCTTCTCTATGGCTCCATCTCCGGGCGGTGCCGCGGGGCTGGGAAGCGTTCCCGTGGGACGGGAGGGGATGTCGAGAGCGGTGCCGAGACCCAGCCCCGCGCCGGGCAGTGCCGGCGCTGAGCCCAGGCCCGGTGGCTCTCCGAGTGTCCCACCTGTGGTCACGGTGCCCAGAGCTGGCACGCACAGGAGCTGGGGACCTGGGACGAAAGAGAATGCAGGAAAAACCCAAACGATGGAAAAAAACCCCAACCACCCAAAAATCCAAACAAACCCAGAATCGCTTGAGCAGCAGGGAGAAACCCTCGACTTTCCTGATGAACCTTCCTCTCTATCTTAGGGGGAAAAAACCTGAATATTGTGGGGTTTGTGATGCTGCCACAAATGAAGGACTCACCCTGGTGATTAGCTTTGATTCCCCAAAGAAATAAAAATATTTTCTTGCCTGGGGAGGTCTTTTGGGGGGGACTTTTGCTCATGGTAATGCTCTGAAGCACCAGAGGGCTTCCACACACTGCTTTTCCAGGATTTACACCCAATCAATAGTTACAGCAATCTGTAGTTCCCTTCTCCCTCTGCTACCAGCAGCAAATCTCCCCAGAATGTGATTTTTGGTATTTTTTCTTCCTCCCTTTGGAAGGAGGCAGGGAAGCGCGGGGGGAAAGAAGGAGGCGGAGGCGCGGGAGGGGAGAGCCCGGGGTACAGACAAACATTCTCTTTATTGAGCTACACATGAATTTTTCCATTAGTCAGAGAAAGAGATTGGCAGTGTGTAATATATCACAGAAACCTCACTGATTGGTAATAGAAAGGCTTAGAAAGACCTGGCGCTTTATATATATATATATATAATATCTTCTTTTAAGTTTCCTCTTTATTTATTCATTTTCTTTTGAACAGGTGTGACTGCTCTTCTTCAGCAAAGGTAACTCGTAAAAGTGAAACCGTGAAGACGTCTGGTTACTAATCAAAGTAGAAATGACGAGGGATTGGTCATGAAAATGGTGGCTTCAATGTAAACACTACATTCGATTTTGTTGTTGGTTTTTTTTTATTATTTTTTAATTATTTTTTGTGGTTTTGTGTGTGTTTTTTAAAATTTTTAAATTATTTTCATTCTTGCTTTTTTTTAAGTTTGCTTTTAAAATTTTTTTCTTTTTTTTTTCCTTTTTTCTTATTTTG